>ONZK01001060.1:52538-80471 GCA_900322385.1 Pharnaceum exiguum | reverse complement strand
CCCCCCCCCCCCCCCCCCCCCCCCCCCCCCCCCCCCCCCCCTCTTTCCCTTTCACCACAAAAACTCCATTCTCTCTCCTCACTCCATTGTTATACATATCAAAAAACACATCTTTGTTATTTTCCCCGTTGTTTCACTCTCTCTCCACAACCCCCATTTCATTTTCTCTCCTTAAAACAAAAAACCCAAATCCCACTATCTCTCTTCACATAAAACCCCAAAAACGGGCTCACAAAAATAAACCCATGGGTCACAAAACAAAAATTCGGGGATCACAAATCAACCCACAAGAGGTAACAAATTGTGTTTAAAGTGTCACAAATCAAAACTTAGGGGGTCACAAATTGTGTTTTAAAGATCACGAATCAAACTTAGGGGGTAACAAATTGCGATTACAGGGTCACAAAATTAAACTCAAGTGGTCACGAATTGGGTGAGTAGATGACGACGGTGGCGGCGATGGCGGTGGGTAAAGTCGACGGGAAATGGGAGAGGTGCTTGGTGGAAGTGGTTATGGGTGAGTGGGAGAGAATGTAGTAGGTTAGGGAGGAGGGAATGGGGTATGGATTTTTTTATTTCTGTTTTCTTTTTTGAATTTGGGAGTACCATGCTCCCTACAACCGGGAGCATGGTAGAATTTGCCATATAACCCAATTAAAACCCTTATTCAACCTGAAGATTATTGGTAAAACTCCCTTACAACTTTTGTTTAATATAGATTAAGGTTAGAGAAAAAAATAAAAATAAATGATCCAATCAAAACTAAATGCATTTAATATCAAAGTTGTAAAAAGAGATATTCATACTTGCAACTTAGCCAAATTCTTTCAAGATTATTGGTATATTTATGCATAAAACTCCCCATATAACTCCCTTAAAAACTACCAATAAAGTTACCTAATAAGACGAATATAGACTATAGATAACTCTTTTAATTTGTTTTATGAAATTTGAATTTAGTTCCCAGTTTCTCACTTTCTATGTGACAAGTAATTCGCCTTCGAAAAAAAATTGCCTTCAAAAAAGTTGGACTAAAGTTATTAGGATCTAGTTGTAAAAAAAAAGTTATTTCAAATCTTATATCATGTCAACCAACAAGTCTTTGATACACGGCATGTAAACGTATACCAAGTGAAATTGTGACTAATAATGAGGCACTGACTAATGGGTGGTATTTATAAGGTGACTAATGAGGTACATGTTGAATTTGTTAACAAAAAAGCATTTGGTGTAAACTTACATTCGGTGTAGCTAAAAATTAGAGATATCACACATACCACATATACGTATCAAATACCATACCTTGAGAAAAATTCTTAATGTTCAAAGTGTAAGATGGAGATAGCTCTTTCAAAAGATAATCCATTATTCATGATTTTGAATGGATAATTGTTTTTATGGATATGAGTAATAATAAAAAAATAATTTGTACTAACTAAAAAAGGTAATAGAACTTTAATCTAACTCAATAATGCTAAGCGCTAGCAAAAACTTGGGTGAGACCGTCTCACACTAAGGTTAGTGTGAGACGATTATTTTTAAAATATTTTTTTTACTATGGGGTTATTTTTCAGTTGTATGAGGGTCATTTTTCAGTTTTAACATGGGGGTCATTTTTCAGTTTTAACATGGGGTCATTTTTCAGTTGTATGAGGTCATTTTTCAGTTGTATAGGGATCATTTTTCAGTTGTATAGGGTTCATTTTTTCAGTTTTAACTTGTTATACATTTGTCCGTTGTATGGGGGTCATTTTTCAGTTGTATGGGGGTCATTTTTCAGTTTTTAACTTCAGTTGTATAGGGTCATTTTTCAGTTGTATGGGGTCATTTTTCATTTGTATAGACTTGAAAAAAAAAATTGAAAAAAAAAAAATCAAATTTTTTTTCCGGTAATTTGGCATGACCCGTCTCACACAAATTTTTCCTATTATAAGTTTATAACTGGTTGAAGTAGTGAATCAGTGATACAATTATGTCAAACTGTTAAAAAAATTAATTTAATTATAGGAAAAACTTAACTAACTATTTTATTGACTACTCGTATAATGAAATATTGTCACGTCGTTGAAAATTCACAATCCGTTATGATAGTTTTGTCCACGTTATCCTTAGTTTTTTTCTCTATTCTATTATCTCTTTATAATAGTATAGATGTACACTATAATTGTTGATTTTCCAAGAGAACACTGCCGAAAACTCACCAACTTGCTCTGTGGATTTTGCCTTCTAATAAGGCTAAGTAAGGACCAAGGTTCCCTTCATTCTCAAGAGGCACAAACAATTTTGAAACGGGCGTCAACCCATACAGCCTCTCAACATTATTCTCTAAATTATTATCACCAGCATCCTTCATGTTAATGGTGCAGCTGACAGTAGAATGAGTGGCCAACAGTCTGAGTATCCGGTCAATCATAGTTGAAGCACCGGGGTTACTGTCAGTAGGGAGCTGAGCAGCTATCTCCTTAGCTGATAGCAGCCGTCCACCTGCACTAGCCATGATGCCGAAGAGATTGAGCTCCACTGCTGCATTTAAAACTAATGACAATGTGCATGATTGGGCGAGGTAGACAGCTGAAGCTAAAGTCTCGTCATCGTGATCGGCTTGCTCCAGGTGATCAATGTTGTGTTGAGATAACAAGGAGTCGGCCATTTCGTGATGATTTAGTATTTTGGTGTATAATTTTAGGTAAATGGTGTATTGTGTACGTAAGTGATCGAGTGCTCTACCCTTGAGGGGGGTGCTTTTTATCACGAAATATTTAATTTGCTACACCAGGTGCATATATTAACGTGCTGTATTTATAACTAATAATAAAAGTATTGATTAATGACATTAAAAAAGTATACGGGACGTACCTAAGAATTGGATACTTTTTATAGTGATATATGTTAATAGGATCTCTGGCAGTAGGTGGAGGAAAATATATATCAGTGTATCATACGAGACATTCGTTAGTACTTAAGAGTGATGGACCGAACTAAATACCTGATTTTTCTGTTTAATTTGGTGAGCATGATGGACCGAACTACGACCTACTTACTTTGATTTGGTGTTCGACATGAATTGGTACGTGGTAGAGAAATTGGAGTCCGGAAGTGTATATTGTATATATGGCGCGCGGCCAAACCAAGCAAGCGGACAAGCTAGGAGCCTAGCTAGGACGACCTTATGTTTGTTGAGCAACCTTTCTTTCTTTTTTTGACAAAGGTCGAGAAGCTTATTGACCAGTGGCCGTAAGCTCGTAATGCACCAAAGTCCAATTGACTAGAGGCCATTGATGTTCTCATCATTATGTTCAAATGACAAAATGTAGAACTTAATATATTTCCCTATCTCCAAAAAAATACTTTTACTTCAATTTTTGAACACTTTCTTCGCATTATTGTTCCTATTTATTTGTGCATAAGTCTCGGCCACCATTGGACTTCACAATCACGACTTACATAAAAAGGTAATTTAATTACCAATATGGGGTTGGTTAGATTGGTAAAAAGTTTCATATTGCTTAAGCGAGGTCTCGAGTTCGAGCCTCAGCCTATGTAGAAGAAAAGACAGTTTTCTAATTTTGAAAGTATGAGTAAAGGGGGAAAAAATTATGAAACACGATAATGTAGGTCACTAGGAAGTAGGAAAGGACACAAAAAAAAGGAAGGTAAACCGTAAACTTCTTAACGAAAGGAGTAATTTATTCGAAGAATTCCTACATAGCCTAGTACGAGTAGGGAAAAAAATGTCTCTTCTCACCATAGAAAAATCAATGGCTAACAAGAAAATCGTCCTCCTCTAATTAATGTGATACATAAACATTATATTCAACAATAGTAGCCCCATTAGTGTCTAACATAGTCACTGTCTTAGCCTGAGCATACCCGCTAGCAAATCTAAACTCTCCACTTCCACCTACAATTGCCATTTCTCTTACATTATTCATCACTTGATTCCTCCCTAACAAGCTCAAAGTACTGCCATTATATTGCCCTTCACTAAACACTATGTTCATGACCATCAAAAGACCATAAGTTTGTTGGTCTGCAAACCCATACATTCCTTGGGCGTGGCCCACGATCCTCGAGTTATTCTCTGGCCCTTCGGTTAGTGGGTCGTCGATCATGACCAAGGCCCCAAATGAGCCGGTTGCTTTGTCGGTGTTGGGGGCTTGGGCAATCCGAATTGCAGTCGGGTTTGGGCCTTGGACGTAGTCATGGAAGTAGTATTTGATATGGGTTAAGTTGTTAGGCTTGTTTAGGCCCATCTCTTCCTTTGTAATGCTTCTTGAAAACGTTGCATGTGTTATGTGAGTGAAAACGAGGAGAAATGTGAGGGATAGTAGTATAGAGAATGCAATGGAATTTGAGAAGGAAAATGTTTGTGCCATGTTGAGATTTTCGGGTTAGGGTGATGGAGATAGATGATGCTACGGCTTTTGCTATGTTCTACGTGCTATGTTTATATAAACGTTTTTGGTGTTGTAGGTGAAAATTGGTGGACTTAATTAAGATTCTAGGCGTGGAAAAGGAAAAAGAGGAAAAGTAGCAAGAACGAATTGACAAAATGAAGGAGTGGTTGAACTTCTAGTTATTTGGAAGTGGAAAGCGATCGAGCTACGAGTCAAAAGCATGAAAGAAATTATCACAAGATATTATAGTCTAGTCATTTGATCTAGTGGTACAGCTGATTATTCAACTTTTCAAGTATAATATGTCCAACAAAATGATGACTACAATTGTTTTGGTAATTTCTGTTTCGGCTTTGCACTTTGCAGCATCTAGCATCTTTTTGATGCATTGATCGTGCGACTGGTCCACCGTAGAGAATAACACCGTCCGGTTAGTTCAGTTTTTCACAGTTAATCTCGTATTGTGAATATAGTTTTGATCTCGATTATTATTTGGAGTACTATATCATTAAATATCTCACTATATAATTTCGTAACGTACAATAGAGTTTTGATAATTGATTGAGTGTCAAAACAATTCAATAAAAAGTTCAAGTTTAAGCCTAAAGAAAAAGCCTTATATGTGTGCAATTCGTATGAAGAGATGGATTAAAAAACCTATAGTGCACTCTTTCACTAGCAAATCATTAAAAAAAATTGGTGCGAAGGGTTATGATGCCTTTTTATAAAATAATCAAACCGAAACTAGTCTAAGCCTCATTCGGCCAAGAGAATCATCTAACAAGACATTGATCATGATTCATGAGGGAGGGAGGGGGATGATTATAAAAACACACTTGGTTATCACTAAGACACTAACCAGACTAAGCTTGGCTAAGTTATCCGCAACACCATTAGCTTCTCAATGGATACGTACACAAAGAATAGTCTAATCTGGTGCGTGTGATAATTGCTGCCACTGGAGAATAATAAAATAGTACTCGTATTGATGAATGCCACTGCTGACTCCGAGTCCATTCCCACGACTAATTTCAAACAATCACAAAATTCTTGTGAAAGGATTTCGAATAAATTTTTGTAATACAAAAATGTCGGTTATTCCGGTTGAGCCACCATTAGAGTTGTACGCGAGTCCAGAACGTGTCAAGATCTTCAACTAAACGAGACCGGCCAACGGATTGAACTTTGTAGAGTATGGCAAAACTCCAATTCTTAGGTACTCCGGGTGTACGGGTACACCTTGTGAATTTATAACTAGTATTACAACATATATAATTAGTCACATTTTTAATGTCATTAGTCAGTCCCTTTGTAATTAGTTATAAATCAACAGAGTATACCAGTACACCCGGTATACCAAAGACTTGTTGATAGCAAAAAGATCCCGGACCCAAAGGATTGATTTTTTTTTTTGAGGTTGAAACCAGCTCAGTGATCGATCATATCCGATTGGATCGATCAAAACAAAACAAACATTTATTTTTCTGCAAAATAGAAAAAGAAGATTTATGTACACAGTACACCCCAAGGCTCAAGCTAATATAACATTTCCAACACTTACGCAGCCCATGTGACCATTACTGATTTATTTGTATCTTCATTCATTCGCCAGAGACATCTCTACAGTCTCCGTGAGTGATGAGTCCCTACGTAGTCTCGTGACTCGTTGTCCGATCCAAACATGAAACATGAGAATATTTTGTTAGGGTCCTAAACTCCTAACTCAATCAATGATGAACGTATTTAAAACATTCAATTCTTATGTATATCCGATATAAACTTACATCGAATTCTTTTTATTAAACTCGAAATTTCGCTTAAGCAACATAGAACTATTAGACACTCTATAAATAATACTCCTTACGTTTCTGAAAATTCTTCCAGTTTGAAAGATTCCACGCATTTTATGAAAGTTAGAGAAAGACTAATATACCATCAACAAGTGACTGAGTGAGAATGATGGGTAGGTTGTGGTAATTTGACTGAATTATAAGGGGTAAATGAGTCATTTTACCAAAAAAATCGTACTAGATATGAAAACTGGAAGGACTTTCTGAGATAGACAAAAATGAAAAAGTGAAAGAATTTTCAGAAACAGAGGGAGTATCATTAGTAATCAAATAATAATTAGTCAATCTATAGGTGCTCACTGCTTAGTAACACATGTTATTCTTAACAATTTCATCACTATTACACCGGATATACAAAATATTTGATGATACATATTTGTATTAATTTGTATTTGTATGTATATATAGCACACTGTCATATACGGAGACACGGAGTATGTACTACGGAGCATATTTAAGCTTCATCTGCCACCCAATAGTGATCGCACTCACTTGAAACTCAGAAAGTATACCCGAAAGGCCGAAACGTACATACCTAAATCAACAATTACCAATGTATAATGGATGAGAGGAATGTTTATGAACATAGTGCTAAAGTTGAAGTTAATAGCGATGGTGAAAGCCTTGTATCGGCTTTCAACATCATACATTCATGCACTTTACCATCAGTGTTGAGCACGGCTATAGAACTCGATCTTTTCAGCATCATGGATAGGTCAGCAGGGGCGCAGCCGCTATCGGCCCAAGAGATAGCGGCTCAGCTGCCTGCTTCGAGAAACCCTGCTGCTCCACTTATGGTTGATAGGTTGCTTCGGCTGCTAGCCACCCATTCATTAGTCAGCTGTTCTATAAGTCCTACAAGTTGCGAGGATGACAACGGTAACTCTAATTTTGTAAGGCGTTACGGGTTGACTTCAATTTCTAAGTGGTTTGTTCCCGATGAAAATGGTATCAGCCTTGGTCCCTACTTGGCCATGGTTGAAGGTGTCCACCGCGCTAGCTGGTAATTTCAATTGGTCTCATCCATTCTCTGTTTGCTGATCGATCATGATTCATGCAAGTAGAGCTAAAATTAAACAATTTTTGCAAAACTTTAATTTGTGTCAGCCTAGTGTCTAGTGGTATTATCGGTCAATCCATATGTTATGTCCTATTTTGTGTTCTTTTCTTTTATTTTCTTTTTTCACTTTGAGTTTGAGCTCAACATTTAAGGAGAGGAGTAGAATCGGAAAGCTGGTGGGAAATTGTGGGAGAAAGTAGGTGAGGGGGGGTATGTAATTAGGAGGAAAAGGGAAGGACAAATGAGAAGTTTACACAAAGAATAATACGGAGTACCCAAAATGGAGAGTGGAATAAAAAAAATGCCAAAATTGAATATTGGAACAACAGCAATAAATGGATGGAGTATTTTTCATCTAAGTTTAATCCTGACTTCGTAACTCTTTGTTGTGATTTTGGCTTACATCCATAATGTAAATTATTAGGGCAATCTTATTTGGAGTTTTAAAGAGTTGTAAAAGGAGTATTAAGTCCAAACAATCTTAGAAATAGAAAAAATTGTGTGAAACCATTTTATATATGAGGCTGAGTATTAATGAAAGAAAAAGGTTGATTAATGACCTCGTCTCATATGTGATACAGGTTCATACAAATTTTTATGTCTTAAAAAAAATACCTCTTGTTAGGACTTTGATATTAAATTGATGTGATTTTGATTGATTCATTTAACAATTTCCTTTTTCTCTAATCTTTGTCTTAATTAATTAAACAAAACTTGTAAGGGAGTTTTACCAATGATCTTGAAGATGAGTAAAAGTTATAAGTGAACTTTGTAGTCTGAAGTGGCGTGCATATATAAAAACCTGTAATGACTTGTGAATGAGTTATGCTAATAAGGTTGTCCTTTTCCTCTAGATTGTTAGAGTAGATTGTCCTTCAATAATGTTACATTTATTATTCATGTGAGTTGTTTATATCAAATTATCCAAACTTCCAAAGAACTTATAAATTTCAGCATAGATGAACAAATTCTAGATATAATGTTATTTCAGGAGTAAGCTCAAGGATGCCATTTTAGAAGGAGGTACACCCTTCAGCATAGTACATGGAGTAACCGCTTTTGAGTATGTTGGAGTTGACCCAATTTATGGTCAAGTTTGCAATAAAGCAATGCTCAACTTCACAACTATAAGCATGAAGGAGATCCTCTTAAAATACAAAGGTTTCGAAGACATCAAACAGCTCGTAGATGTAGGTGGCGGGCTCGGTCACACCCTTCATGCTATCATCACCAAATATCCATTGATAAGAGGCATCAATTTCGATTTGCCACAAGTCATAGAAGAAGCTAATCCTTATCCTGGTGAGAAAATGCCCGTGGCTTATATTATGTCTCCTTTGATAAACAATTCGGTCAGGCGCTTTTAGCATCTAGCTACTTTAAACCCAAAAAAATGTATAGAAGGGAGTAGGGACCAAGATAGTAGAAATCCAAAAATAAATGGTGAACTATGGAAAAATATGAGTGGTATGATAATGGGCAGCCTGATAATGGATGGAGACAAAAAAAAATGGAAAATGTGGGTTGATCCTAAATGTTTGAGATGATGATTGATGCACATAAAAAGGCCAAAAGAAATGGTAAGGAACAAAGCTTGAAGTTTGTTTGGAGAGATGAATAAAATTAGAAAGAAAAACCATCCAATTGTGGAAGGGATTTAGGGGAAACTAGAGGAATAAAAAGAAAAGAAAGAAAATAAAGAGAGTGAAAATTGTGTACACTCCGGGTGGTCAATAATGAACAAAAAAGAGTCACTAATCAATCTGTTTATATCATTAGTGACTCAGGTTTATATATCACTAATTAATCAATCTTTTAAGGTCATAATTGACCTCGACTTATGTGTAAAAAACGGTACACAAAAGATGTTGTGTATAAAAAATAATATGAACTCAAATTTAAAACAAAAAACAGTTTGAAATATATTTCTTTATTGCTCTCAGGGAATTTCCGGCAAAATTTGGGCTTAAATGACTTAAGTCGACACAAAAGAAATACATTAGAAATTTTTGACACAAATTTCTTTTTGTATACCCTGAGGGCCTGAGACATCAAAGGACCGCATTACATTCTTCTGCCTTCACTCGTCACACAATTTGTTCTTGGTGGCTTATAAAAGCGAACTGTATTCATATCACGTTACCTATGAATTATGATCTGTGAAGGGGTGGAGCACATTGCTGGAGATATGTTTAAAGATGTTCCTAAGGGAGATGTCATTTTTCTAAAGGTTAGTTTTTTTTTTACATGATTATTTACCTTATTAAATGATTCTCTACGGCTATAAGTAGCCTAAGGTGATCATTGTTTATTTCATGCACATCTTTATTTTCATAATACAGTGGATCCTGCATGATTGGGATGATGATCATTGTGTGAAACTTCTAAAAAGTTGCTATAAGGCAGTGCCTGACCATGGGAAGGTTATAATTGTGGATTCAATGGTCATGGAAAAACCACAAACTACGGAGTTCGCAAAAGCTGCTGCTGAAATGGATATGTATATGATGGCTCAGCTGGGAGGAAAAGAGAGGACCCAGAGAGAGTTTACAAAATTGGCTCTTGCTGCCGGGTTCGAGCGCATTGATCTCATTTGTTGTGCTGGAATATTGTGGGTTATGGAGCTATACAAGTGAACATTGTAGTCTCAGTAGAAATCAAAGTTGTTCGCACTCGATCGGGCCAACATGGATTAAGTGCTCACTTTAATTTAACTAGTATCTTAAACCCGAGACCTTATAATTAAGGGGTGAGGCCTGAGGGAGTTGATCCACTCACACCAACCTCTTATCTATGATACTATAAAATTATATTGTTTTATGCAAATTAATTAGTATGAATGTATGATGGTAGAATTTTTAAATGCTACACCGTACCGGTCTGAAGTAACATGCGTCCATAAATTCGAGCTCTCTTTTGCATCAAAACAATAATAAATTCGAGCTCTCTTTGCCTCGGCTGATACGTGCAAAAGAAGGAGAAAATGAGAAGAAAGTATATGAATACATTATAAAATTCACCTAAAATTTATCATGGCGATTCTTAATTATCAAGCTATATTTAAAAAATTGAAACACTCATAATTGAATATGTTTGGGCATATCAGGAGAAGGGACTCTGATGCACAAGTGCATAGGTGCGAAAAGATGGTTGGGGGGGTTAGAAAGAGAGGCAGGCCGAAGAAGAGTTTGGGAGAATGTAGTTCATGACCTTAGATATAATAAGAACTCTTGGAGAATGATAATTAGGATACTAGATTGTTAATGTAGGGTGTAGTGTTTGCCCATAAGGACGTCATGTGGTGTTTCGGTTGTGTATGTTGTGCTCGTATTTACAAGTATATGTCGCTTCCCACAAATTTATGTGTTTTTCAAGTGCTTTACTTATGCTATGCATATTTTCTCCGCGACCTTGATTTTAATTTTATGGTTACATCGGTTTGTAACTATTTTTCATTGTAAGGACAAAGCTGGTTTCTATGGGTCATATTGGAAGCAATCTCCGATGTTCACAAAGCTATTTAAAGGTTTTCATAAATTGAGAAAGAACTTTACTCAAGTTGTAGAGAATACACCTTAACATCAAGGTTGGGGTTTGATTCTCACGGACCTTAATGGTTCCCTTTACACAAAAAAAATAGCTTTTGAAATTGTTTCCACTCACCCTGTCACCATTGTCACCGACCAAACATGTAAACCACCTATCAGACTGAGCCAGTAAGCTTTATGCTTATGGACGGTAATGAAGCAAGGCCACAATCAATCTTTAAAACATCACATTGTCCATGCATATGACGTTCATCACCAAGAAAAAGCACAGCCCATTATTAACACCAAGCTTCACGTACGATCTCATGTTTATTTTCTTTTAAATTAGCAGAATTTTCTACCGCTCGTTGTGATCTAGGAACGGGAATGTGAGGAGTTGTGACCTGAAACAGCCAGGGAATAAATGTTTCTAGTGAGTTGGAACATCTAGGAAAGTAGTTAAATTACAGAGTCACCATACAAATGAGATGTAATCAACCGATATTGTAGTTAACCGAATCGTTGAGACTATCCGATCTTCCTACAAAACCTCCTCGGGGCCGGGGAGAGCATCTCCAATATTTAAGTCAGACAAGCGACAAGGATATAAAAGTCAAAAAGTAATTTTAAAGCGTGTGTGAGTGTCATCTTACTGCTAGGCTAAGGGTTATATTGGAGAAATATTTCTAACACTTTTATTATGAGTGATGTGGGACAAAATTCCCATTATTTTAGGGCTAGTTATACGTCAACACACTCTTTACTAAATTGACGAAAAGGGACAGAGAGTCATTGATCAACATACTTATCAAGCACTTTACTTGAGTTTGGTGGTGTGATCCATATTTCCCTCTCAGGACAGTGTTATCCTTAGCGTGATTAGAGTGATCAACGCCTTTTTTCTGATAAAAACAACAACGACGACCAGTTGACCACAAAAAAATTACAATAACCACTATTGCTCAATCGTGCCCAATAAAAAAGTTCTAAATAGACCAGGCATATGGGTTATTCGGTTTGAATTTGGTTTTGCTGATTTCGGATTTGGTTAGATTTTTGCCCTGTAGTATTTAACTCGTTGTGGATTCGATCAAAATAATATATTTCTGGTCAAATTTGGATATTTTACCGTTGTACATTTAAGACTTATATTCTAAATCCTTGAGAAGAGATTTTTTGGGTTATCGGATTGGGTCGGATCCATTTCGGTTTGAATAGGATAAAAGTATCCTACTTATCTTCAAATGTCGGTTCGATTTTGGGCCGGGTTATTCGGTTTGGATAATCGGATTTAAATCACTTTTACTAGGTCTATACCTTGGTTCAAGAAAATAAATAAAATTGAACATACGCTAGTTTAAGGTTCTGTTCGTTTCACAGCTTATTGGCATCTTATTCAATAATCTAAAGCTCAACTTATAATAAGCTTAACTTTTACAAATAAGTTGTGTTCGTTTTGTCAGCTTATGGAAACAGCTGTATAAACTTGCTAATCAAATAATCTCTTATCCATAAGCTTTCTATATTCCAATATTACCCCTACTGAAATTATTACCCTTTATAATATAATTAACAATTATAATTGTCCTTTTATTTTATTTTACATTGATCATCAGCTTAAACTTCAGCTACTTCATCCGAACACCTTAATTAAATTATCTATTAAACTTCAGCTTCAACTTAATCTAACTAATCAGTTTCATCTAGCTAATCAGTTTAACCTTCAACTTCAGTTAGGTTTACCAAACAGACTCTAAGAGTACATTTGGTGTTAAAAGTTATATAATGGATCGATTTACATTGTTTGAAATATTCTTCTTGTCCAAAGTCTTAATTAGGCCTACCCAAGAGGTGTTAGTTCACTGGTAAATAAGATATAACTTATTCTCCAGGTCTTGGGTTCAAACATCTTGGGATCACCTATACTGAAATGAATTCCAATAATACCCGAGGTTGTGCGTTAGGAGTTATCCCTTAGTCATGCCCAAAAAGGGAGTTCCTCTTTGCTTGTTAAAGAAAAAGTCTTAATTAGACCCAAACACGTAGGATCAACTAGGAAGGACCAAAGACACACTACACACATACGTGCACACACTCATAATTTTGTCTAGAATTCGATCAACTAGGATCAACTAGGAAGGACCAGTGTATATGGCCGCATTGTTTTGTTTGAACTTTGAAACGTTCCCATTGTTCCCAAAAAAAGTGACGAAATGGCCATATGGAACCGATAAGAGACTCTACATGGCGTCCCTTTTACTCCGTATACGTACTCTCATCACGCACAATCCAGCACATTGTGAATCCCACTCCTCCTGATGTGCTCTACTCATATGTTACTCATATGCTCTCTTCGATCTGCTGTAACATTGATTATATTGATGTTGTTCTTGAAACATTTTTTATACAATAATGTAAATGCTAGTGGCTTCATTTGTTTGTTTCAAGTTGAGATTATTGCATTTGATGGTAATATGTAATTTTTGTCAAAAAACGAGTAGGCACTCATCTTCAATTTTTTGCTATACACTCGATCAGCTAGTAGTACTTAATATTACGAGGTACAATACACAAATATGGAGTTAAATTAAAGATAACATTAGATCCGCAGCTAACTTATCAACTAATTTAGTGGCCAAATAGTTCTGCGCAAATAGCCATACTAAATTAACATACATGCACAAGTGCACAACCCATCTTAAAGGTCCATCCCCGTTGGTATATGCTAGTGTCAATCAAATTATTATCGTCTACTATGAACCTTGGAAGCTACAAGAGTAAAACAAAGAACAGATCAGAGCTTTTACTTTTAACCATAGTACTTTGTAAACTGATTGACAGATTTAGTAAGTAGTTAAGTAAAGGAATTAATCTAAATCTCTAGCAAAATTGAGCTGGGCTATGGAAAGCTGACAATAAGAGATTAATTAATTTGCCTATCACAAGATTCGATCCGACGTGAATCGTCAGGCTAACAAGCACCCAGTAAGTGAAAATCACCGCAAAATTAGGGTCAGCTATATGACGAGAACTGGTGCATGGGAAACTCAACAGCCAACTGCAACAGAACATGGGGCTGCAAGCCTGCAACATCTTAACAAATGAACGACTTGCATTTTACTACTCTATCTGTATTAGACAAAATTAATCTGGAGCTGGGCTAAAAGTAATAATGAAAGCAAGATTAGACAAAATTGGGTGATGTGAATTGGTGTAAATGTGTAATCTTGTAGATGAGGCCACATGGGAAGCAAGTTAAATAAGATCAGGTAGAATTGTAAAAAATAAATGGGTAAAGATGAGAGATGAGAACTGAGGTAGTGAGTAGTGACCAGTAAGATATGAAAGAGGAAAGAGAGTCAAAACTGTTACATTGGATCTCTTACTAGATTTAGAAAAGGTGATCAATTTGCTGTATGGGAAGTATATACGTAATTACGTATAATATTTGCTCTATGGGAAGTAGATACCCGTATAGTACGTTCAATTCTATTATATTGTGCATCATGTATTGTATTGAGTAATTTTGTATATAAAAAATCAATTATGTTTTGCCCATTTTCGTGGGTATAGAAAAACAACACAAAACTTGTGTAGCCCGTTTTGTACATAATTACGGGTGATTTATGACAGAAAATGTTGATTCATGAATCATGAATCTTTAGTAATTATTAATGATCCCTATGGTCATTAGTGACCTCGTCCCATACATGAAACAAGTTCATAATTTTTCTGAAAATATGAAAGAAGATTATTTACACCTTTTAGTTAACTTAGGAAGTTAATTTGCTATATTAGAAACATAAGATTCTTAATTGCTTAATTAGTAAAACTTGAGGAGGTTATTTGATACATCCTCTTATTATCAATGCATAAAATATCCTTAGTTCGTCACCAAAAACAAAGTCCATACCATTTTAAACACCAAGCTTCGCGTATGTAGTACGATTTCATGTTTATTTTCTTTTATATCATCAAGATTTTTCAATTTGGTCGTATTTCTATTGAGAATGAGAGATAGAGTCATCAACAGTGGCGTCTGAGGTCCGGTACAAGTGGTCTGCTCGCACAAGGCCTCAGTCGCAGTAGGGCCTCACAATCCGATGTGAAAGTACAAACCGTCGGTAAAAAGCGTCGAAAAATCACAGATTTCTAACATAGTAAACCGTTGAAAAATTACTTGTTGATCCAGTGAAGCATCCGAATGATTTTTGACGCTTTTTAGCATGGAAAATTTATAAGCAAGCGTCGAAATCTCTAGAAGCGGTGTTTCAACCAATGTGTTTTAGGGCTGACTTTTACACACATAAGACTTGTCTTTTATTGGTTTGAATTAATACTATATAGTTTGGGGGCTCAATTTCGGCTACCGCACAGGGCCGGCCTCTGCAAATTCGAAGCCGTCCCTGACTCCCTGGTCATCAACTCAGTAATCACCACGCACGCACTTCATTTCTGGACTGTAATTCGATCCATTATTTCCTTGTTAGGACAAGCAATGTTAGCTTGATTTAGTATTTTTTTTTTTGCTATATGTAGAAGTGACACCGCTTATATGTTATAGTGACACCACTTATTATTCGCAATGTATACTATGTAGCAGTGAGTAAATTAACAGATAAAAGATTGATTTGACAAAGAAAAAGATGATAAGATTGCGCTGCATAATATTGTTTTCATTTTTTGCCTATAAATACGTTATCGTTTACTTAAACGCATGCATATTACATTACCCTAGCACAAAGTAGTTATACAAAATAAACACACAGCATAGAATATGGGTGAGTTGTTTATTACTCAATCCAACCCTAAAGTTGAAGTTGATCAAGATGATGAGAGTTTTGTATCAGCTTTCAACATTATACATTCATGCCAATTGCCATCAGTGCTGAGTACAGCGGTAGAACTTAATCTCTTCACCATCATGGCTAAGGCGGACGGGAACCGGCTACTATCGGCTAGAGAGATAGCGGCTCAGCTACCGGTTGCCAGTAACCAAGATGCTCCTGCTATGCTTGATAGGTTGCTCCGAATGCTAGCCACTCATTCCCTTGTCAGCTGCTCCATTGGTCCGGCAAGTGATGAGTACGACAAAAACAGTAACCTAACGGAAAGGAAATATGGTTTGACTCCAGTTTCAAAGTGGTTTGTTCCCGACGACAATGGGATAAGCCTAGGTCCGTACTTGGCCATTGTGGAACATCCTGTACAGCGCGCCAGCTGGTAAAAAAAGTCAATTTCTTAATTTCATACTCGTAATTTAAGTGGTTGCATTGCGGTTCTCGATCGATCTATATACTTGTCGGTGGTAATTTTTCCCACTAGTGCCAATAAGGTTAGTCCAAATGGTTAAGATTAAAGGTTATTAGCGCCTCTTTTTCAGAGTTTAAGTTTACTAAACTGAGCCTAATATAACATAATTTAATTGAACTGAATTGAAAAAAATTGTAACAAACTAATTAAGGTTTTTGTTGAATTATTTTGACACTCGATCAATTAATTATTTAAACCCTATTAATATTGTATGTTTACGAAATGATATGGTGAGACATTTCCAATAATATACTAATTAATAATAACGAATTAATATTGGGATTAAAACTTCTCAGGTTCACAAGTTACGTACGAGCTAAACTCTCGCAGGCAACATACTCAACATAATAATTATGATGATGGCAATGATAGTAATAATAACAATAAATAACTAAAACCTCATTATTATTATCCCTGTTGTTGTTGTTAGCGTAACTCATAAAACATTGAACGTAAAATGCCGTAGAATTCGAGTCGAGTTCGTGTCGAGCTTGAACTTGACTAACGACTAAGCCAATCTTAAGTCGATGTGCAAAATGTGTAGCTCGTGGAATTTGAGCTTGAATAGTTTGAGTCGAGTTAAGCTAGCTCATAATTAAGACCTTAATCCAAATGGTACTCATAAATTCATTAGTGATTGCGAACGTAGGGACCTACTCTCGTTGAATAAAGCAAATTCAGATTATGTTCTTTTCAAAGTCTTTTAAGAAGAAAAAAGTTTAGTGTAGTTCTACTTTGTTCTGATTGGTGAGCTAAGAAGTTTTGATCTGTTAGTAATTTGTGACTATTCGTATGCGCTGCCATTAAAAAGACTCTAATATTGAAGGGTTTTGATAAGTGACTAAATAATAAAACAATAAAACAAAAGTTTGACCTCAAAGTTCAAAATTTTAATACCCTAATTAGATTAGATTGGACTAAGCTAAACCAAATAAGTAATGTAAATTCTTTTCCCCATAGTCTCAAAAATTTCTATAATATATTTCTTTTGGCAACTGATCCATCACTTTTACTAATATAACATAAAAGAGAAGTGGGGATAGAGAAAATATAAGAACACGTACCCATTGGTAAATAAGTTATAACTTGCTCACAGGGTCTTGGGTTTAAACCTCTTGGGGAGCACCTAGTAGAACTAATTCTAGAAATACGCGTTAGGAGGTGCCCTTTAACCACGCTCATTGCCTGATAAAAAAAAATAAAGCATGCCTAGTGACAAATGACACAAGTTGAGAAAGTACATCATATTGATAGGCCAACATTTTTAGTATGGATATAGATAGGTTATCGTACCAGTAAATAAACATTTTTCTTTTAGTAGCAGGCTCACCACATGTCAAGTTTATACATAGTTTCTCAATGCTACTACAGGAGAAAGCTGAAGAATGCCGTCTTGGAAGGAGGTATCCCTTTCAATATGGTGCACGGAGTAAATGCCTTTGAGTATCTTGACTTGGACCCAACTTACAGTGACATTTTCAACATAGCGATGCTCAACATCACGAGTATTAGCGTGAAGGACTTGCTCTTAAAATATAAAGGCTTTGAGGACATCAAACAACTTGTTGATGTAGGCGGTGGTCTCGGGCACACCCTTCATGCAATCACCTCAAAGTATCCATCTATACGAGGAATCAATTTTGACTTGCCACAAGTCATACGGGAGGCTACTCCTTACCCAGGTGAATACTTAGTTTTTCTTTGCCTCAGAATCGACTTAAGAAACAGTACTTTTCTACAAGTCTACAACCTCACACTTACTCCATTGACATGTAGGAGTGGAGCATATTGCGGGAGATATGTTTGAAGGTGTTCCGAAGGGGAGATGCCATTTTTATGAAGGTTAATTAATTGTTAATAAGTTTTAACTGCTAATTTACATTCATATAAAATTAGTAGTGAAACGAAAATGATATTATAATCCCCACCATGTATTAGTTCATGTTCTTCCTCTTTTGAGTTATTTTTCCTTTTGTCACAGTGGATTCTTCATGATTGGAGCGACAACCATTGTTTAAAGCTGCTAAAGAATTGCTATCATGCCATTCCAAGTAATGGAAAAGTGGTCATTATGGATTCAATTGTGACTGAGAACCCACAAATGACAGCTCTTGGAAGGGCTGTTACTACAATGGATGTACATATGATGGCCCAATGCCCTGGAGGAAAAGAGAGAACTAAGAAAGAATTCCTAACATTGGCTCTTGATGCAGGATTCAAGGGTATCAATTTTATTTGTCGTGCGGGATTAGAATGGGTTATGGAGTTTTACAAGTGACATATATCCAATGCAATCTCACTTGTTAGTATGTGGACATTGATTAATTAAGCTTTTGTTTAGTCATGATAGTATATTGTACTTTTCCTCATGAAAATGATAAAAGTAAAAAAGATAGAAAGTTGAGTAGTTGTAACTTGTAAAGCTATCTGGAATCTGGATAATAAAGCTTAAGGGTCTGTTTGGCAAATCATCAATCTACTATATTTTAGTATATCTTGTCTTTTTCCCTCTCACATCAATCCTGCGAATTCCAAGTGCTTTCGCGTACAAGGTGGTAAATATATGTTGAGTGACATTGCTTATAAACTTCATTTGGAATTGTTTCCACTCACACGACCAATAAGTTGGCACACGGGGCCAGATTTCTCACAAACCAAACAAAAAAGAAACAAAAACATGTAAAACATCTACTCTTATCACTCTGTGAGACTAAGCTAAGCAAATAAGCTAAGCTAAGCAATTAAGCAAAGGGCCACACTCAATCTTGAAAACATATCTCCAATCAAAAAATGAAGCACGGACCTAGTATTAACACCAAGCTTCACGTACGATCTCATGTTGATATTCTTTTGTAATAGCATATATAAAATTAGTTTAACCTATATATCTACCGAATTGGGAAAGAGATACAAAGATTCATCAACTCACTTATCAGTCTTATCACGCCCTACACTTCAGTTTTGTGGTCCGATACTAATTTCCCTCACAGGACCGTGTTAGGCCGGATAATTTGACAACCTATATGTACTATCCGGTCGATGTGCTAACCTTAATTTTTTTTGCAGTCATAGCACACTAAATGTGACAATTTATACCATACACCCGGTGTACAATGAGCATCGTACACCCACTTTAATATGTAGATGATTAAAAATTGGGCTATTTATTTTTTATAAAGTATTGGGCCTAAAACAAGAGAAATAAACAAAGAAGTAAGACATACTTGCGCCATAAGAGCCTTCTTTTTTTCTCTCCCTTCTCCCTCTCCTCCAAAAAAAACCCTAGCCTCCACTAGGGGCTGCCATTAGTGCTCTATACACTAATGGTAAGCCCCCAAAAGTTCAAATTAATAGTATTTTCTAGTCTAGTCTCAGTTTTATTATTAATAAAACCAGTCTCTTCAATAGTAAGAGTAGTCTGTTTAGTTATGAGAGTAATTGTTCTTATAGTGTTCAATAACCATGTGGATTTACAAAGAGTTGTGTTCATCAAGATTGAAAGATCAATACCAGAATCAGACATTCTTCAATGCTATATAGGGCCCTTCCGCACAAAGGCTGCTCAACTGAAGACAGCGATGAAAAGGAAATCGTTCAAGTACAGAGGGATGCTACCAGTTAGTTTTTATTATCGAATGTATTCTGCTCTATTGATTTCATATCTTTTTGATATCAATTTTGATTGTAGATGCCGTATGGCTATTATTTAATGAAATCTCTCTTTTCCCCTAAAAAAAAGAAGAGAAATAAACAAAGAGGGTGTACGGAGCAAGGTACACCGGGTGTACGACGTAAGTATTCACTAAATGTAGGCATATATTGTGGACCATTCGTTTTATATGTCCGTCACGACGGATATGAAAATTTCTAATATCTGTGACGACAATTTCTAAATATATCTGTGATGACAGACTTTATTATCCGTCACAACGGATATGAAAACCTGAGGTGGCAGATAGGAGGTTAGGGCGGTGAAGGGGAGGAGAGGGGTGTATGGTAGGACGGTGGAAGGGGAGTCGAGAGTCGGCCCGAGAAGGAATGTGGGAGAAGGGAGTCGGCCCAAGCTATCGACCCGAGAAGGGAGGGAGAGGGGGCCGGTTATTGTTTTTTTTAAGAAAAATGAAAAACAAAAGATAAGCGGACCTCAATGCATGCCGCATTTTGTGTGATATGACTGTAAAAAAAATCAAGGTTGGCGCGAATTTGCATGTACTTCTATCATTTTAGCTTATCTTGTCATTTCTTTCTCATATTAATCTGTTATTAAATTTATTGTTTGTTACTTTTGTCAGGAGGAGAGGCACGGATGCACCGGTGCGTAGGTGCGAGAGTATGGTTGTGAGTGGGGTTCGAAGGAGAGGCAGGCCGAAGAAGAGTTGGGGAGAATGTATTAGACATGATATGACTACCCTATCACTTAGCGAGGACATGGCCTTAGATAGAAGTTATTGGACAACGAGGATTAGGGTACTAGACTGTTAAAGTAGGGTGTTAGACCTGTTATGATAGGCTGTAGTGTTAGCCTATAAGGACTTGGTGACTCTAGGATTTCTGTTGTGCATGTTGTGTTCGCACTTATATGGTAGTTGTCGTATTGTCTGCAAATTTTTGTATTCTTACAGGTGTTGTACTTCTGCGTTTCGGAGACTTGGCAGGTATACACGACTTTATATTTTTGTGGTACGGTGATCACTAACGGTTGTTCATTGCAGGTCCAAATGTTTTATGGGTATATTTGGTATATATCTAACGATTTTCTCCTTGCAGGTATATTTGTTTTAATGGACACATTGGTTTTAACGATTTTTGGTTTTCATTACAGGTACAAAGAGATTTCTTATAAAGGTACTAAGTGGGTCATTCTGAAAACAGTCTCCCAATTTTTCAAATCGGGATAAGGCTGCGTACATCAGGCTCCCTCAGTAGTCAGTACCCTATCTTAGATGGGATAATACTGGGACTATTGTTGTTGTTTGTTACTTTTGTCATTTTCTCCTATCATTCAGCTAATTACAATATGTTTCTTCTATCTCCTCATTACCCAATCACCCAAACAGGATCTTAGCCCGACGACCACTAAAACAACAATTATCATAATTGTTCAATCGTGCCCAATAATAAAATAGTCGAAACCTTGGTTCCCAAAAAAATTGAACTGTTAAAGTTATATAATGGATTTACATTGTTTGCATTACTCTATCTTCCTCTTTTAAGTAATCTTATTTAGTACCAAATTCACTTAGGATCAACTAACAAGAACCAAATAGGATCCACACCACACACTTATATAATTTTGTCCAAAATTCGACCCTTATATATGTAACATACATGTATTAGCAAAAAGGGAGCCCTTTAAAAGGAAGGGATATTGATTAATAGATCACAAAAAATTATGTGAACCCGTTTCATACATGAGATTGGGTACTAATGAACCCTCGTCTACACAATAATGACCCATCTTTTTCAATCTCATGTATGAAACGGTTCACACAATTTTTTCTATTAATAGATAGATGTGACTCATGTGAAATAGAAAAATACAAGATATGCTAAAATATTAGATAGAAAGTTGTTTGCCAAACAAAACCTAGCTAAGACGTCATGGTATTGTTTTCATTTTTATTTGCCTATAAAAACGTTACTGTTTTCTTAAACGCGTATATATTAAATTACACCTGCATAAAGTTTATACAAAAAAGAACCACACAAAAAACACGTACATCATAGAATATGGGTGAGTTGATTAATACTGGATCCAATCCTAAAGTTGAACTTGGAGCTGATCATGGTGATGAGAGTTTTGTATCAGCTTTCAACATTATACATTCATGTACATTGCCATCGGTTTTGAGTACAGCGATAGAACTTAATCTCTTCACCATCATGGCTAAGGCGAACGGGGGCCAGCAGCTGCTATCGGCTAGAGAGATAGCGGCTCAGCTCCCGGTTGCCAATAACCAAGATGCTCCTGTTATGCTTGATAGGTTGCTCCGAATGCTAGCCACTCATTCCCTTGTCAGCTGCTCCATTGGTCCGGCAAATGATGAGGATGACAACAACAGTAATTTAACTGAAAGGACCTATGGTTTGACTCCAGTTTCAAAGTGGTTTGTTCCCGACGAGAATGGGATAAGTCTAGGTCCCTATTTGGCCGTGGTGGAAGGTCATGTACAGCGCGCCAGCTGGTAAATCAAGTCCACCGCTTAATTTGATATAATTGAAGTGGTTGCATATATTGTGTTCTCTTTATACTTGTCGGTGGTAATTTTTCCGGTTAGTGCCAATGAGGTTAGTCTAAATGGTTAAGATAAATTCCCCTCAAAAAAAAAATGGTTAAGATAAAGGCTTACGTATATGACAAATCTGAGCTTTAAATCGTGAGCTATTCGATCGAGGACTCGCTCAGAACTCGATCAAAGCTTGATTCCATGAGTTGAGACTCTTACTCGTTTAGGGTTTAGGTTATGAGACTCTCTTCTGGATGTTGATTCCATTTCACAAAAAATTAGAGTAAGCTTGACTCGCTCAAGCTTATATACCCGAGCTCGAAAATTCGTAAGCTTTTTAGCTCGAGCTTAAAAATATATGTGCTTGTACCTTTTTAACAAGAACGTTGGAGTGATCAAATGTTGTAGTCACATAAACAAAAAAACAAGTATAATAATATATCGTATGTAACATGTTTGAAAACCTCCCTTAACATATTGTCTTAATCTTTTAAGAGTCAATAACAATACACATGTTCATTTATTCTTATGAAGAAAAAATATCCGAGCAAGCTCGTGAGCCTTCCAAACTGAGATTTGGTTGGCTTGGCTCGGCTTCAGACAGACGTCGAGACAAGCCCGAGTTTGGCTCGAGCTTAATTACTTAAGTTAAGCTTTGACCAAGTTTTGGCCGAGTTGAGCTCGAGTAGCTCATGAGACGCTCGGCTCATTATCACCCCAAATAACACACACTTCATTAATCACCTTGAAAATATCATTAGTTAATACCTTATTGTTAGTCATCATTTTATCCGGTGCAAATTTACACAAGATGTAGTAAAAACTTGTTGAAGCAAATAACTTAGCTTGCATCGCACTGTTTGAAAACACTAGCGGAAAAGAGATGGACCCTTTTTTCACATAGAGTGAAACTTGAAAGGAAACTTTCTATTTTCAATTTATTTATCTTTATTAGATTTTTATATCGAATATCTTCTCGTTAAAAGAAAATAACATGAATATGTAAAAATCATCATAATTTTTTTAATATCCTCTACGTTTACACATCTTCTTTTTNNTTGAAGGGAAAAGAGAGTTTTCATTAAATAATAGCCATACGGCATCTACAATCAGAAACGATATCAATAAGATATGAAATCAATAGAGTAGAATACATTCGATAATAAAAACTAGCAAGCAGCATCCCTCTGTACTTGAACGATTTCCTTTTCATCGATGTCTTCAATTGAGCAGCCTTTGTGCGGAGAGCCCTATATAGCATTGAAGAATGTTTGATTCTGATATTGATCTTTCCATCTTCATGAACACAACTCTTTATAAATTCATGTGGTCATTGAACTCTATAAGAACAGATACTCTCATAACTAAATAAACTACTCTTACCATCAAAGAGACTATTCTTCCTAATATTGAAGAGACTAGTTTTATTAGTACTAAAACTGAAATTAGACTAAAAAATACTATAAACTGAAACTAGACTATCCTCTCTACGTTTACACATCTAAAGGTAACTAGGATACCTCTAGTTACAATTTTCTTTGTCATCGACATTTATGCCTAGTATTTTCTAGTTGGTTGAGGTGAATTTATTTGTAAAACTATCTGAATTGAGTATTCATAAATTTGGAACAATTCAAGAGGGGTTGTAACAAAGTTTTGAAGAGTTGCACCAATAATCTAGTAGGTGATATCAAAACAAAAAAAAAATCTAGTAGGTGAAAGTGAGTTGTAAGATCTCAAAATATGCTTCAAAAGTTGGGTAATTAATGTTGCAGGTGAGTTTTACTAATAATCTTGCCAAAATAGTTGAACACCTCAAA
This sequence comes from Pharnaceum exiguum, assembly GCA_900322385.1. NCBI lineage: Eukaryota > Viridiplantae > Streptophyta > Magnoliopsida > Caryophyllales > Molluginaceae > Pharnaceum > Pharnaceum exiguum. The sequence continues at coordinate 56,277 of ONZK01001060.1, read as the reverse complement.
TTAAATTGATCTAATCATTGCTAAAACAGGAGAAAGCTAAAGAATGCCATCTTGGAAGGAGGTACCCCTTTCAATATGGTGCACGGAGGAAATGCCTTTGAGTATTATGACTTGGACCCAACTTACAATGACATTTTCAACAGAGCGATGCTCAATATCACGAGCATTATCGTGAAGGAGTTGCTCTTGAAATATAAAGGCTTTGAGGACATCAAACAAATTGTTGATGTAGGCGGTGGTCTCGGCCACACCCTTCATGCAATCACCTCAAAGTATCCATCTATTCGAGGAATCAATTTTGACTTGGCACATGTCATACAGGAGGCTACTCCATACCCGGGTGAATATTTAAATTCTTTGTTTCAGAATCGTGCTAGTCATTCTAAACTATTTAAGGGTGATGTTTTTTTTGGTGCAAATCTAAGGGTGATGTTTAAGTGACTAGGAATATTGTCCTATAACATCACTAGACCAACTGAAGAAGCAGTATTACTATCTACAACCTCACACGTACTCCATTGATATGTAGGAGTGGAGCATATTGCGGGTGATATGTTTGAAGGTCTTCCGAAGGGAGATATCATTTTTATGAAGGTAAATTGTTAAAAAATTTTAACAACTAATTTACATTCATATAAATTAATATTGATACGATGTTATTATAATCCCACTATGTATTATTTCATGGTCTTCCTCTTTTAAGTTATTATTTCCTTTTTTACAGTGGATTCTTCATGATTGGAGCGACAACCATTGTTTGAAACTCCTAAAGAATTGTTATCATGCTATTCCAAGTAATGGAAATGTGATAATTGTGGATTCAATTGTAACAGAGAAACCACAAACTACAGCTCTTGAAAGGGCTGTTACTAAGTTTGATGTACATATGATGGCTCAATGCCCTGGAGGAAAAGAGAGAACTAAGAAAGAATTCTTAAAATTGGCTCTTGATGCAGGATTCAAGGGTATCAATCTCATATGTCTTGTAGGATTTCAATGGGTTATGGAGTTTTACAAGTGAAATGTATCCTATGTAATCTCTCTTAATAGTATACGTGGATATTGAGTAGTTAAGCTTTCTTTGTGTTATGATAGTAATTAAATAAAACTGGTAAATTATATCCTCCATCCAAGTATACCTAGCTCACCCGTACACCCTCTTTGTATTTTGATTATTAAATAGTGGGCTTATTACCCAAGAGGTGTTAGCCAACTGATAAATAAGTCATAACTTGTTCACCAGGTCTTTGGTTCAAACCTCTTGGGGAGCAGCTACTAAAATTAGTTTCAGAAATACCCGAGGCCGTGCGTTAGGAGGTGCCCTTTAACTACGCCCAAAGAGAGAGGCCCTATTTGCCTGATCAAAAAAAAAATAGTGGGTTTTTTTTTTGGAGATTAGGCATAATTAATTAAACAACGTAAGGTGTAGCTAGCACCGTACACCCATGTATACCATTTACAAATTCAATAAAACTTTCATTGAGTTTGTGGTATTTTTTTCTCATTAAAATGATAAAATCTAAAAAATGTTGAATAACTTTTTATAATTAATTCTTTTGTTTCTTTAAAGATAATTTGAACACCAAGAAGTGATTTATGAGGGTAATTTTCTCCATAAAATAAAAATCACACAAAAATTAGTCTTATTTATTCATATTTTATGTATTCACAATATTTATACCCACTTTAGTCTTATTTTATTTCGTTGTATTTTTTGGTTACAAAGAGAGTAATTATGAGCAATTACAAGGGGGCTCATATCTAGACATAACGTCTGGTGCCTCAATCTTAAATCCATACTCAAGTAATGCGTGGCTGCCGCTGGTATGGGTGGATTTTTGCACATGATTTTGCTAATTAGATCGTCCCTACACATGTGAACTCAATAGGGCCTCACACGTACCACCGAGCCAACCCGGCCAATCAGTTATCTTTTGTTCTATTTTTAATAAAGCAATTTCGTCATGAACTTTCTCATTCAGAGACAATAATGATTCAATTTCAATTCTTACAATTATGTAAAATTAAACGTAGAGAAATACAAGTATTTGCCGTATATCAAGATAGATAAAATTACTAGTTATAGACCCGTGCGATGCACGGAATTTGAGATTTTTTTTCTTTTTTTTTTCTTCTACTAAATTAGTAGATATTTTGATCGGAACATTATGATTAATCCCAAACAAAATTATAAACGTATTGGTTTATGTAATATTTGTGATTAATCGGAATGGATTGAGTAAGTAATACATGAATTGACTATTTTTAAAGATAAAGCTATTTAAAAGTAACTTTTTTTTATAAATTAATTATTATTTTTTTTTTGTAACTTTGCAACTCTAAGACAACTTATTCGTCATATTATGTATTTATCTAACTAATTAAATACAGATAATTGATTTTTAAACATGAAAAAAGTGCAAAATTTACATTATTTTTTATAGATAAAATAGGCGCCATCGACCCGTTGGTCAACTTGAGACTGACCCGAAATCGAACTGACCGACAGTTAACGACCCGTAATCGAAATGACCCGACCCGCTAATGACCCGATATATTATTGACCCGTCTGAAACCGACACACCCGGCTCGTTTGCTACTTATAGTTGTGTTGATATAAGTTGAAAAGAACATGAAAATCAATATGAAAAACTGCAAAGTTTACATTATTTCTTTAGATAAAAAACGGTGCCACCGACCGTTGGTCAACCTGAGACAGACCCGAAATCGAAACTGACCGAAATGACCCAACCCGTTGATGACCCGATATATTATCGACCCTTCCGAAACCAACTCGCCCGACCCGTTTGCTACCTATAGTTGTGTTGATAGAAGTTGAAAAGAACATGACAAGAGTGCATGAACCGTACACCCGGGTGTACCTAGCTAGGTGCACCCTGTTGCTATATATATAACAGGGTACACCTAGGTTAAAAAAAGCTAGGTGCACCCGGCCTAATAATCCCACCTCCTTCCTTCATTAATCGCCCCAGCGAATGCGAAAAACTCATTTTTTAAAAAAAAAAATAAAAAAAATTGATTTTTTCAAAAAAAAAAAGAAATTGAATTTTTTTTTTTTCGATCCGGCCAATATAGATTAATCCCCCTCTTAATGCGATTAATCCCCCCTTGAATCCAATTAATCGCCCTTGAATACGATTAATCGCCCCTCAAATGCAATCAAAAAAATGCTAAAAAGTTCCTCTAATATATGCGATTAATCGACCTCACAATGCGATTAATCGTCCCTCTAAGTGCGATTAATTGCCCCGCCGAATGCAATAAAAAAGTGTTATCTTACATATGCGATTAATCGCCCTTTGAATGCGATTAATCGCCCCTCCGAATGCAATAAAAAAGTGTTATCTTACATATGCGATTAATCGCCCTCTAAATGCGATTAGTCGCCCCCTAAATTCAGTCAAAGGAAGAAAAAAAACATTTATAAAAAAAGATTAAAAAAAATTTCTTTTTTATTTTCGAAAAAAAAATTCAATGAATTTTTCTGTCGGGCGCGTGTGACACAGAATAAACAAGTTAGATTTCTTTTTCCTTTTCTTTTAAATATATTTTTTTTTTTTTTCATGTTAACTTTAATATATAGTATAGATTTGTGTTACAGAATAAACAAATTAAAGCATAATTTAAGGCCATTTTTTTATATATGAAACCACAAGTTTTTCTTTTACGAGATCAACAGTACAATTGTACAAAGCACAATTTGATGGAACTTAGGTCC
>ONZK01001060.1:32092-50751 GCA_900322385.1 Pharnaceum exiguum | reverse complement strand
AGGCTATGCTTTGAATTCTCAAACAAATACAAAATTCTATTACACACTTAATTAGTCTTATAATTAGCCTATTTTAAGGGTGTATTTCGTTTGTGTATAATGACCTAAACTAAAATTTAACTAAACTAAAAAAAAAAAGAATTGAAGTGGAAAAAACTAAAGACAGTTAAAATTAGAACTAATACTGAACTGAATCGGAAAAAGTGAACTGAGGCTGAAAAAATTGAATTGTACCACTATAATTGTAAAAACACAGCCTCAATTATCTTTTCCCTAAGAATTAAGTATTGTTGTACCTAGCTAAAGCATTTACGCTTTATATTTAATTTATTTAAATACATAAAAAAAATATTTATAAAATTACGTAACCATATAAATGAGGACCGTGCATCGCACGGGCAAGAAACTAGTTTGTGCAAACAACTAAAGCAAGCTTATACTTTAAATAATCTCGTACTTTTCCATCAAAAAAAAAATCTCATACATATACTTGAGGCGCGCCTTAATCAAATCAATAATCACCACAACTCCACAAGAATTACAAGGGTGCGCATGTGGTACCCATATTGTTCTTAAAAGATCAAGCTAAACACAAAAGAAGAGGTGAGAATCAAAGACACCAAAGTAGAAAACAGTACAAATCCTGTCCTAGATGTAATCCCGTGGCTACTTGACGTCGACCCACCACCACCACCGTTCGATGTTGTTCCTGACCCACCATCACCACTACCTGATGTGATTGATTCACCAGCATGAGACACATAGACATCATAGTGGACAACAGCATTACTTTGATCCAACGTTTGTGTCTTAGCTTGAGCATACCCCTTAGCAAATCGAAAGGCTCCCGTCCCACCAACTACAGGCAATTCTCGTACACCATCATTCACAGGGTTCCTACCCAAAACGCTTAGGGTACTCCCGTTATAGTCTCCTTCTAAGAATAGGAAGTTCATGATCATGGTCAATGCGAGGCTGTTTTGGTCCGCCCTAGCGTACATGCCTTGAGCTCTGCCAACGAGTTTTGACGTGTTTTCGGGACCTTCGGTTAAAGGGTCATCGATCATGGATAGGGTCCCGAACGACGAGCCTGAGTTGCTGGAATTCGACGGCTTGGCTATTTGGACGACAGATGGGTTCGGACCGCTAACGATGTCGTGGAAGTAGAAGGATAAATGTGTTAGCTGATCATCTGCCTTTAGGCCTATGTCTTCCCTAGAGATAGGCTTAGAAAATATTGCATGACTTGGACAAAATAAGGAGATTACGAACAGTGTGAGGAGAACATTGGGGGACATGATGAATGACTTTGTTGTTATCATTTTTTGAAAGATTTGGCACGATGATGTTTGAGTTTGAGGTGTTCTATTAAGCTGTGTTTTTGGTTGGTAGGGCTTTGACAAGCTAGCTATCAAAAAAGAAGAGAGGAAAATGCGCATGGAAATAAAAGGCCATTGATGTGGTGCGAATATTGTTGCATGTGTTAGAAATTTACAGACTAAAAGTCAAGTGGTGGACCAAACGGATGGTGAAGTGGTTGAACAGCTTTGCTAGACGCCTAGACCATACCAAATGGCCCATCGACGATGGTTCAAGTAACAAATCATGATAATTATAGATGTGTGTAGTGTAATTAACTACTAGTTGGGATAGTGGAAGGGCCACGAATCTAAAATAACAAGAAGAATCTTTCGTCTATTGCTTTCTGCAATTCTGCCTATTTGGTCTAGAAGACAGGACGGTGCAAAACAGGACACTTCAAGATGTTGTTGAGCTTTAGAGTATAAGGTCAAAAGGTTAAGTAACAACTTAACAACTGGTGACTTGAATCTTCACACTATGATTGGGCAAATTGATGAACGGTTGCTAACCCTCTAATTTCTTTAGTATCTAGAAGTCGTTATAAACTTCATCTTCTCCTTTTTTTTCTAGAGAAGTCTTCTTAAATTATTGAGATTTGGCAATAGTTTTTACACAAAAATTTGTGTGAACCCGCTACTTCGTATATGAGATAAGGTCGTTAATGACTATCCAGGAGTTACTAATGACTACCCAAAGGATCATTAATCAATCTTTTTCTTTCATTGATACACAATCTCATATATAAAACTGGTTCACATAAATTTTTCTTTAGTTTTTATAGCTCCTTCTGGGCTCAACTCAGCAATTGAGAGCTTTCCATAGTTTTGTTCAATTCAACTCAACTATGATAATTTAATCACACATGATGTAAACTTAGACCTTCTGTATTTAGCAAATAGAAGTAAAACGAAGAAAAGAATATGAATGAAACCCATGTGCGCAGTGCAAGGGTGTTAGTCATATGAAAATTCTTATTAGTCATTCACTCATTTGTGAACTTATAATAGTCATATACTCCTTAAAAGACTATCTTAATCATTAACTTAATGATGTCTCGCTTTATTTTTATTTATTTATTTTCAATATGGAAAAGGTTGTAGATCATTAATTAGGAGATCGACTCTCTTCTGGGTGTTGATTCCTACCATGTCGTCGTGAAGATGTTGTGAAGCTCTTATAACCATGATATATGTCCCAAAAACATTGCATCTAAATCCTTTGACCATATCCCGCCACCCAAATCAAATGCTCGATTGCATTCTTTGTTATATGGTGCACGGTTGCACCCCTTGCTGGTCGAAATCCTTCAACATGTTGCAAACATCTTGTACCATAACTCAAGCTCTCCATGGCAGTTTGAAATCCCCACACACCATTGAATTACTGTTTGATTATCACCCTCCACAATTAAGGGCATGTTAACTTATCCAATTCTTAGGTACATCCGCTTTACGTACACCTGCTGTTTTTTTTCAAAGCATTTCAACATATACCTTTAGTCACATTTTTAATGCCATTAGTCAATTTCCTTATTACTAGTAATAAATCTACCGGGTGTACCAAATATTTGTTGTGTTAACTTTGCCATACTGCACAGGACTAAATTGAGTTGAACTTCTTTGTTTAATTGTTTTGACACTCAATCACTTATCAAAATCCATTAATTATTGTACGTTTACGAAACTTTATAGTGAGACATTTCCAATGTTATACTACGAATGCATATCGCGATCAAAACTTCTTACGTTCTCAAGGCTCCAGCTAAATTGAGAGAAACTAAACTGAAGTGGACTGAATTGATAAGCCCTAAACATTTTCTATCTACAAATCACTCTTCTAATTGATAGCATTTAATACACACAAAAATTGTGTAAACCCGTTTCATATTGAGATTGGGTAGTAATAACCTCTCGGGTACACAATAATGAACTCTCTACTACACAATAATGAACTCTTAACTACACAATAATGACCCATTACCCAGTCTCATATGAGAAACGGGTTCATATAAATTTTTCTATTTAATACAAGCTATAGAGTTATTAAAATTTATTTTAGTTTGTCCTTTTTGTTCTTTGGGCACATCTCACACTAAGCTAGAAAATAGATTCGGTCATAAATTGTGATAGTACCAACAACATAAACAACAACTAAGCCCCGCCCAACTCAACCAAAGCCCAATATAGTCTCAAAAAAAAATGCGCAACCCAAAACCACCCATCAAAACGCGAATCAACCCCTCCCAAGTCCCAACTCACTTCTGCAATTCACAAACCATATCGGAGTACTTAACAAGTGTTTCAAATTGCCACTTTTTTTTGGCGGCCCTATATATCTTTGATGAAAAATGACTAGGTGTGTTATTATATTTTATTCTTTTAAATTTATCGTTTTTAGTTAAGTTTAAAAAATAAATTATTTAAATTTTTTTATTCCAAATGTACTCATGTGTTCAATGGAATTCAATGCTTCTATTCAAAAAGTAATATCTTAATAGTGCAATTGAAATTTATTATACAATTATTGTTTGTGGAATTCTCATGTCACTAGAATAATTAATTCTAACAATAGAAACATTGGAACAAAATTCAAAAGCTAGTACTCAAAATGGAATTGCTTGAAGCCATCCAAATGCTTTTATTCATCGTAAATAAAACATTGGTAAAGTTTGGGTTTTTGTTAAGTGTTGTAGTGGTTCGACGTATGAGATGTTGTAGCGGTAGAGTGATTTCACCCATAATTAGGTGTGTTGTTATATTTTATTTCTTCTAATGTATCGTTTTTTGTAAAGTTTATTTTAATATAAATCAAATCTTTTTTAAAAAAGTTTTTTTTTCATGATTTACTCATATGTTAAGTTGAATTCAATGATTTCATTTAAAAAATAATATCTTAATAATGGAATTGAATTTTAATTTTATTATACGATTATCGTTTGTAAAATACTCATGTCACTAGTATAGTTAATTATTGCAATAGATATGTTGGAAGAAATTTCTGAAGCTAGTACTCAAAATGGATTTGCTTGAAGTTATCCAAATGTGAAGGGCGAACCATGGTTTCATCGTTCATAAGACATTGGTTGAGTTTGGGATTGATGTGTTGTAGTTGTAGTTGCGAAGTCTGCAGCTGTACTTTCACCTACATGTAATATGTGATGTGAAAAAAACAGTTTTTCAAATCTTAAATTTTGAAATTTCTTTCACTCACATCATTTTTGAAAAAATTATCAAACACCCTAAAAAACAAACACAAAAAATTAAGTGAACCTGTTTCATATATGAGACTGGATATTAATGATCCCTCGATTACTATATAATGAGCCCTTTACTACTATATAATGAGCCCTTGACTACTATATAATGACCTCTACTTACACAAATTTTTAACAAACAAAAGTGTTGTCGAAAGCACTTTAAAATCAATTCAACCTCAATCTCAAACGCAGCTATTGTAGAAAAGGTCATTTTGTAATTCACAAATCATTTTAATGACTGACCATTTTCATTCGACATCTACAATTTTTTTTAATTTGATGGAACTTATTCAATAAGTTTTGTCTAATGCAACTTTTTTTTTGAAGTCAAAAGTAAGACAAATTACTTCCTTTTTTCTTTTTGTGAAAAAAAATGGAACACATCTCGTAAATGTAGAACTACCCAATAAACAAAACCAAAGCCCACAAACACAAACCCAAAAAAAAAAAAAGCCCAACAAAACCCGTCCAATAACAAAACCCTAGCTCGCTACTATCCACACATTTCCACTTAACCAATATAAACCCTACTATATACACACACTTCACCTCTCCGCCTCTCTTCATTTCCCATCTTTCTCAGAAACCAAAACCCCTCAACAGGAGAGAGAAAGTAAGCCAGCCACCATGCCAGCAGGTCACGGATTAAGGGCTAGGACAAGGGACTTGTTCGCACGTCCATTCAGAAGAAAGGGTGTCATCCCAATCGGGATCTACCTCAGGACTTACCGTATTGGTGACTATGTTGATATCAAGGTTAATGGTGCCATTCATAAGGGTATGCCTCATAAGTTTTACCATGGTCGTACTGGTCGTGTCTGGAATGTCACCAAGCGTGCCATTGGTGTTGAGGTTAACAAGCAGGTATAAATATCTTTTTCCTTTTCTTTTCCTTTCTTTTGTCTTGTTTTCTTTAAGAAATGTTTGTTAGATTTGTTGTAGCTTTGTTGTTTTTGATAAAGATTGTTTCTTTTTTGATGGGTAGTTGTTTGTTTGTAAAAAGATTGTTTCTTTTTTATGAGTTTTGTGCGTGAAGGTTAAATGTTTGGTTTGTGTGTTTATTTTGTTGTAGAAATGATAATAATTGGTGAGTTTTAGTAAAAGGGTGTTTCTTTTTGTTGCGTTTTGTTTTGTACATGCAAGTAGATAGGTTTCATGTTTATCTGTTATAGAAATGTTGATGTATGATGTTGTGGCGGCTAGGGTTTGTGTGAGAGAAATTGGTTTTGTTGTATTAATATGTATTGAATGTTTTTTATGTTAAGTGATGATTTGTTATGAAATATTTATAAAGTTGGTGTCTTTGTTGATTTACAGTTGCGTAAATGCATGTATGTGTCGTGACTAATGACTAGGGTTTTTGGTAAATGTTTAGAATGTTGGCCTCTGAAGCATATGATCTGATTATGTTTCTCTGTTCTGTGTAATTGTTTAGGTTGCTATGTTTACTGGATCGATGTGTTGTTTGTTCATGTTGAATTGTGTTATCGTTAGTCTAGGCTACTTTGGTTGTTTGAGTTTTGATCCTTTGCTGTGAACTTATTTATTGACTGGTGCTTTAGTCTTCTTGTACTGTGTTGAAATGTTGTTACTCGGCAGATTGATCTTGTCTTATGATCTATATGCTTTTGTTTGGTGTTCTTTGTAATGCATTGCCAGTGACCATGTTGAATTGTATACCTAGTATGGCGAAATTGTTGTTGCTGTGAGGTGTTTCATGAAGTTGATTTTGCATGATTGATATTCTAATGCAATTTTCCATGTGTAGTTACTTGGTTTTACACACTAGTTTCTGGTGATTATGCTGCATTGTGTAGTAATTCTGAAATGTGGTCAGTTTTCTTCGTTGACTTGGCTGCTCTGCTTATTTGGAATTTTTTATTGTTCAGTTTTGCATTCAGCTCAGCTGTCATCTGCATTGCATGAATGAATTTCTATTCCACATTGGTGTTTGGCTGTTGTGTTTTGTAGTTTGCTGTCTTGTACTTTAGATGAATGATTTTCTTGCCTACATTGATGATTTTTGCTTGGGAACATTATATTGATTAGTGATTGTCTCATAAGTCCTCCTTGAGTGTACAAGTTGGTATAACATGTGTGTTTGGTATGGCTGTATGGTGTGCAGGTTGGAAACAGAATCATCGCCAAGAGGATCCATGTCCGCATTGAGCATGTCCAGCCATCAAGGTGCAATGAGGACTTCAAGCTGAGAGTGAAGAAGAATGATGAGTTGAAGGCAGCAGCTAAGGCCAATGGTCAGACCATCAGCACCAAGAGGCAGCCAGAAGGACCTAAGCCAGGATTCTTGGTCGAGGGTGCCACCATCGAGACTGTTACTCCCATCCCCTATGATGTCACTAACGATCTTAAGGGCGGATACTAAGCTTGTTATGCTTTTGCAGCTACATTATGTTTGTTTATCCTGTTGCGTTGGAGTATTTAGACAAATGCAGAATCAGTTGTGTCGAATTTTTGATTCGTGAACCTAATTTTGTTCTTTTCGTTAGAGGATTAAAGGTTAATGGTATTAGGTACTTCGACTTGAACACTTTCTTATGGAGTGGTATTATGTTGATTCTCCTTTGCAATGCTTTCATGGTTAATTTCTCTGCAGTGTTCTATCTTTGATGTCTGATCATGTTAGTTTGATTGTAGTGCTTGCGTTATCTTGGTTCTTCCTGATAGAGCTTCTACGCTGTTGTTGCTGGTGCTTCTGGTTGCAGCAAAATAGCAAATGCACTGCGTTGGGTTGTTTTTTGTTCATGACGTGCTGTTGAATGTAGGATTCTTGCTCCGTATAGATGCTTGTTTCAACAGATATTTGCATGTGTGAGACTTGAGAGTTTGAAATACGATTGTCGATCTCTGGTTCAGTTACCACTAGTAATCATGATACGATTCGAAGGTACACGCCTATAGCAACATCTTACATCAGTATATTGGCTTCATTGCGTATAACCATATGAAACCTTGAAGTTGGGTTTACAATGTAATTAATCGTCACCGCTAGACGCCTAGACCCTTGTCCTTTCCTTGTGTTTATGTCGCCGACTTGCAGAAACCCCCCAAAAAATAAGACGATCCACTTTCCTTCCAATTCTATCGCAATTGTTCCGGTATATGGCTTTATGCTGGTTAAGGCTCGTTCCAAATTCACTATTTTATGTTTATGAGAACAAAACTTCCAGTTAAATTGGATCATGATGCCTCACAAAAGATAAATGCCTTACATAAATTTGTATGTACATCTAGTGTGAGTGCGATTGGATGTGTCCAATGCAGCCTAATTTTGGTAGTCCATTGAGCAACTTCTTTTTTCTTTTAGAACGACTTTTTTTTTTTTTTTGAGAAAACACTTATGATCAGACCTATGCATGAAGTTTTGCCAAGGAAGCAAACACTTATAATTGTTATGGGTAGTTTGGTCAGATCACAAAAAATCCTTGGCCCCATACATTTGCTTCCTTGGTAAGATCACTTGCCCATGAACAGTACTCTTAGATGTATAATTACACTAGTTTTTGAGTTTCCAACTCCAAATACGTGTTCGAGGCGACACGGACACGGAGCACGAGTGAAGTGTTCGTGATATCGAGATCAAAACTATATGGAACATAGAATTACAAAATTAGTTAAAAAAAAATATACTACCTATTACGTAGAGGCCTTGTTTAATTTATTTTTTTCATTTAGGTTCAGTTAAATCGAGTTTATTTTACTTTGATTTCTTTAAATCTAATTCAATCTATAATAGTTCCTCTCTATAATTTTAACTTTTGTTGTTTTCTTTAGTTAAGTTCAATGCAGACTTTTAATAGACAACCAAAATACACTCTCAATGAAACCAAAAAAATATAATCATAGTGGACTAAACAAAATTGAAGAATTTGAATCGGAAAAAAAAAACCTTAGACGTTTTGGTTATATAAAAATATTATTATTTCTTCTAAAAAGGCGCATATTTATAAACATCATGATGGGCCTTACCGAAAAATAATGGGCCATGTGCCAAAATTTCAATGAGGCCCAAAAACTACTAAAAAATAACGACGACAAATAAGATACATACAAAATATACACAAGGAGGAATCGAGCTTGTGATTCAGGATTAAGAATTCACCCATTTACCAAAGACTCGGAACAATGACTTTCAGCGACAACAATTCTAGTTGTTCTGAATTTTTTAGGCCCTTTGAAAATGGGCTCTATGCGGGTGAACTGGTTGCACGGGTCCATAAAATGCAAATGAGAAATCTTAGGATCGAGCTACATCACAATCAAACCTTACAAACATGACAGTCGACATCCCCTTAAACATTATCATTCCTTGCAGGGCAACTTTATATAAGGTAACTAAAGTTCTCTCTCGTTGGTAAATTAGTGTATCTTAAGCAACTACCCAAATTCATATGGGCATACGATCAAACACAACTCTTGTTGCCATTCAATCATGCCAAATAACAATGGTCTCTCTTTCAAGAGAACCACACAAAAAAAATAAAAAAAAATTGAATTTTCCCATAAGAACAACCAACCAAATTGGAGAATTACCAAAGTATCACTAAGAAGTCATAAAAGGGTATCACTCAATTCTCGATAAAAATGTAGGTTAACTTGATAAATGGACAAGAAAAAACAAAATAAGTATAAACATGTAAACAAGATGTACAAAAAGAAAAGAGAAATAGAATGGAGAAGATAAACAAACTTCATCTTGATAATGATGAAAGAGAAAGCAAAAGCCCTAAAATAATCTTCAAAAGCAAAGCTAAAATTTCTAAACTAGTGATTCTCTCTCTAAACTAACTTAAAACTGAACTAAGAGAATGAGAGAATGACAGAGTAATGGCGTGGGAGATGAGTTATAATTCATTGCATGTCAGTTACTAACTTAGAGAGAGTGGTCATAAAAGAAATATAAATAATATAAAAGGATAATACCCTACATTTTTAAGCACAAACTGACACTGGCAGATAATGTTGGCTTGTATTTTCCAGATTCGAGACTCCCATGTTGCATGACACCAGTAGGCAGTTGTGAGACACGAACAAAGCTCTAAAGTTCAATAATTTTACAAAACTCATGTAAATTAATGTTTAATAACCAAACTTCATGGCCTACACATGAAAAATATACCAAGTATGTCAAGAGGAAGATAATGTTGCATAAAATTGATTCAAACCATAAGATTAGAGCTCAAAAGGCCAACTTTAATACATGATTAATAGGAAATATTTATTTACATTAACTATCAACTAGTAAGTTCTTTCAAAAATTGTAAACTTAGGGCTAACAAGAATGGATGAAGGTTAAGTTATTAAAGATTTTTTTTTCAATTTTTTACGTTTTATTGGATTAAGGGAATAGAGAAACTAGCTATTAACCTACCGATGCGTGGACATTCCAATGTAAAAACTTTTGAATTTTTTAAGTGAAATAATAAGTTATCAACAAACAAACACTATGATTGTCATTAATTAAAAAATCTTGAAATGATAAAACATAAATATATGAGTTTTTTAAAAAGTAAATACAAATATATAATGGGTTTAAAATGATCACTTACAAATTAACATGGGTTATTTTTGTATACAAAATATTGTTCAGTAATGAGCAAAATATATAGTAAACAATCATAAATAGATGGGTCCTCAGATACCATTTTCCAAAATTATTTATATACAACCACTTAATACAAAGTTTCTTACAATTTCTCTTTTTATGGTTTATCTATGTTTTTTTTTTCAATATGACAATCATTATGTTGGTACAAAAACAATCATATAAAATAGAGAGATGTAGTTAATATGAAAAATAACTTAATTAATTGAAACAATCATATAAATTAAAATGTGAAATTAGGCAAATGAGGGACGTGTAGAGATATGTCAATTCATGCAAATGTTTATGGTTTAATATACAGTTTAGATGATAAACATATACAACTCCTATTAAAGGCACATGATATCGGGACACAATCATTCACAAATGACATGACACTTTTTTTAAAAAACAACCTCCTACTTCTAAAATAAAAGCTCTTTGTGCTCGTGTGTATCATATATGGGAAAAATTTATTTGTACCCGTTTCATATATTATGAGACAAGGTCCCTAATGACTAAAATGGCCATTAACTTTGATTAGTGTCCCTACAAAAATTGGTTGCATATATAAAAAATGTACAAATAAGTTGGTGTTCGGTATCACTGCAAGTTGCCCATTTCCTGTTTCCAAAATGAAAAATGGAAACGAAACGCGTTCGGCTAAAAAGTTGCCAATTCCCGTTTTTACAGCATTTTCAAAACTGAACCCGTTATTTTTGAAACAATGAAAAGACGTTTTTTGAGTTGGGCCGAATATCTCGTAATAATCCCAAGTTCGTAATTACCCCCAATAATCCCAAGTTCGTAACCCCAATAATCCCAACTTGACCCCTTATATCCATGAACAGTCTGATTTCCGGGTGGCCCATTTCCGGTATACATTACATGCGTGGCATTAATTTGGCAGATGTTTGTTTTGTCAAGTCCCTATAACATATTGGGGGGTTGCTAACTCCATGATTGATGATTCAGATTAAAATAAAGCATTCCCACATGAAGAGTTTCTGTCTAAATTATTTGTTTCAGAGGTAAATCTAAGTTTTGCATGAGGCATACTTTGTTTTAATATGAGTCATCATATATGACTAAATAACACCTGCTAAATCGATGTCACGCATGTAAGGTACACCGAAAACGGCACAGTCGGAAATTATTTGACTGTTCAAGAATATATGGGATTGTTCAGGGATATATTGGGCCAAGTTAGAATTATTGGGGGTAATTTACGAAGTTGGGATTATTGTGGGATATTCAATTCGGCCCAACTTGGGATTATTCTGGGTAATTTTCCTTTTTTATTGATAAAATCACACACATATTAATGGTTCCATTATTTCTTATTATCCTCCGCTAGAGAGTGATCTCATCTGTTATCTTCTTCCTCACCCATTATGAACTTCTCAATCTCATATCACCATTGATCTAATTTTTTTATATAGTTTTTATTCAAATGGTTTATCAGATCCCATTATAACTACTCATACTACCATCCAATTTCCCCTAATCCAACCACCAAAACACCACCTCATTGCCCATCGCTCTAATCCCGCCTAGCCACCACTTATCCTGCTTAATTCCCCCAATGATCTCCACATGGCCTACCACTTATCCTGCTTAATCTTCCCAATGATCTCCACATGGCCTGCTACTTGGTGTGAATATCCCTCCACTCCATTGTTATATGAAGCCGACGATGATATATAGATGTAGGTTAGCGGACGATGATGAGAAGGTTAAGAGTATTATCTAGTTTGGTTGCGTGACATAATTGTGATTGACATGTAAGTTGAAGGTTGTGGTGGTGACGGGTCGGTGAAGGCGGGAGACGAGAGACGGAGGCGGACTAATCCGAGATCTTGGCTTTTCTTTGAGAGAGAAATGGAACATTTATGAGTTAATATTTGTTTATTTTTATATTTATGGTGCCTAGGTGCAAGTCTGTCAAATTTTGAACCGTCAACTCACAAGTCACAACTAGTTTTTGTTTTTAACATTTTCAAAACAAGAAACTAAAAGCGGTCCCGAACGACCCCTAAGTTTTTTATAGGTTATTTTAGTTTAGGATTTTGCCTTAAATACCTGTACCTTCCCAAAAATTAATCATATATAATTTGTTGTAATTTGAAAAACATAACATTATCTTCCCCCAAAGAAACAAAAACTGAAACAAAACATCTCAAAAAGAAATCCCTCATAATTTCATCTTTGCTAAAAAAGAAAAAGAGATACTAAAAGGAAAAGACAAAGAAAACTTTTAGTTAAGTGGTGCTAGTGTGGTAGCATTAACAATTTCCCCCTTCCTTTGTCCCATTAATCAATCATATTATTAAATTGATCAATTAATTAATGTAATGTAATGCATCAATCAAATCACTTCCCTTTAAATTTCATTTTTTCTCTCCCTTTCTTCCCCTTCCAATCCAAATCCATAAGTAGTGTACAGTCCGCCAACCCAATAACCCAATAACTCAACCCCCCAATATTCATTTCTTTTCTTTTCCCTTTTTATAAAAACTCTCCCCCTCTCTCTCACTCTCTCCCGACCATCTTTCCCCCCTTTCCATTTTCCACTAAAACCCTAACCATCTCACAAATCTCTCTCTACTCCTCTCTCTCTCTCCCCTCCCCTCTCCTTCCCACCAATCGATCCACTCCACGTCACCACCCTGATCCCCCCAAATCAATTTCTAGGGTTCCCTCCCTCCCACTTTTAATTATTTCTTTTTTTTCTTTTCAAATAATTGATCGAGGCTGGCGAGGGTTGTGGTATTAAAGTAAATGGCGGATCCGCCACGTGTCCGCCGGCGGCCTTTCCTTACAAAACAAGCTCAATTAGAATTATTATTATCCTTAGGGTTTATTAGATATAGTGAGACTACTGATACTAATAATTGTTATTATATTAATAGAAGAGAAAGAGAATAATGCTGAGCGTAGTAAGAGTGCACCTGCCGTCAGAAATCCCGATCGTAGGATGTGAGCTGATACCATACATTGTAGTAAGGAAGCCGGATAAGTCCCACACTAGTGATGATGTTCCCGAGACGGCCCCCCTCGACGGGTACTTCCTCAGATATAAGTGGTGCGTGCGCCTTCCTTTCTTTTTTTCCTTATTTATTTGATTGTGTATTTTGATGAATTAATATATTTCCAATAGTTAGCTGTTATTTGGGTATTGACTTCAGCTTTGTCAGTATTGTGATGTGATGTGATGTGCTCTTTTTTTTTTTAATTTTTTTTTATTGTAGCTGTGTTTTGTGAATTTTTGGGTCGAATTTGAGTCCGACCATTAATTTTTCAGATAAGTGGAACTGAGGGAAGACTATAGTTAGAATTATTGTTATATTAAGTAATTATGAAATGATATCTGTATAAGTATTTTCCAAAAGTAGAGCACACGAGTAAAGTCAAAGTGGATAATTCATTAGGGACGGAGGGAGTATTTGTTGATGCCGGATGGCACACAATGGATAGGTTGTGCGGAGGTTAAGTGGACACTGGGCAGTGAATTGATTGTCTTTGCTTGGAGGTTTTCGTGTGTGCTCAAGCGTGCTTTTTTTTTCTTTTAAAGAGAGCTGCCAAGGGCAATTTTATTTAGTTACTGAGTTGAGTTGAATAGTGAGCAGTGTGAGGGTATAGGCTGTAATTTAGTTTTGCTATGATGTTATCAAGATTTTGAGCTATTAAACCTCAGTTTTTGGTGAGGTTGTTGCAAGTCAATACTTCAATGCATTTAGGGTTAAATCTCGGAAACAACCTCTCTGTTTTAAGAAAAGAGGGGTAAGGTTGCGTATATCCCCACCCCCATGCACCCCCGTTGAATGGGGATTTACGCTCGGTTGTTGTTGTGGTTGTATGTTGACGTCAGTTTTTTTAGGAAATTCTTGGTGATGTGTATTGACTACTGAAGGAGTTTATTAGTGGTTGTTTGGCTAATTTGATGTTAGTAGTAACTCTGGTTTAGTCATGAAATAGTATGATCTTTTGGTGTATAAATTAGGTAGTTTTATGTTTTTTGATAAAAGTTGGTGTCTTCATACTGATTGTACTGAATGAGGGAATTTTGAGTTTTTCTAGGGTTGGTTAGGTACTTATTTTGGTTGGGTTTAAAGAATTTGTTCGCTCTGTTGTGGCTTAGCTTGATGATGATTGCTTTATGATTGATTTATGGGTAGTTGTGAGAGGGATTTATGTTGGATAAACTGTTCGTTTACTTTGCGAGCTTTTGAGAAATGGAAGCCAGGTGTTATCTGTATCCGATATGGTGTTCTTTAATTAAAGTTGTAGTTAAGTTGGAAACAGCTCTGCCTGACTGAATTCTAGACTATACAAGTTTTTGGATTGTAAAAGATTCGACAATAGAAGGTGAAACGAAGATACCATTTAGATCAGTTTCCCTTTCATGTTTGAGTATCATCTTTGACATGGGCGAATGCCACTCTATGAGATGTGTTATTTTGAAATTAGCTTGGCTGCCTGCCCAACTTTGCTATCTTTCTCCGTTGACATTGTAGCTTAAGTGTAGCTCGAGCTTGTAAAAATGTAGTTCAGGATCTGTTCTTTCTCTGTTGACATTGTAGCTTAAGTGTAGCTCGAGCTTGTAAAAATGTAGTTCAGAATTTGTTCTTGTTGCTTTTTGTATTTTTGGGGTGATAAACGGGTTTACCCAATTACTCCCTTTTTATAAATTATTGTGCCACTGGGTCATTGCTTGCGTAAGTTTAGCGTTGTTTTGGTGAGAACCCTGCTCTTGTTTGAATTCTATTTTTCTCTGAACTTACTTTCCTCTGTTTGATTTACTGCTGTGGATCTTGGCAACTTGAATCGTCAACTAGTGCTAAGTAGTCTTTTCAGGCTTGATACCGTTCATTTGTAATGATATTTGCTTATTTCTATTCATAAGATCTTGGTTGATTCACATTAGGTCATTTGGTTTCCAGTTGAAGTTCTTATATGATAAACCTTTCTCTCATATTGGTTTGGATTTTACTTCATGGATTCTAGTCTTTACTTAATCGGGTGTATCCCGTTATTGACCTCTGCAACCTTGAAGTTATACTCGTAGCTGAAACTTTAGGAAGTGTTTCTTGGTGCAATTGCTACACATGATATTAGTTCAAGGTGGCTAAGATACAAGTCTGTTGCTACTATCCTGGATCTTGCTTTAGTCGAAGCTAACTTACCAATTTAGTCCCAATTTGACGTTTTGTCGGTAGTGTATCAGGCGGGCCGAGCTGGAGTTTAAATTATATATCTCGTCCGATGAGATTTAACTGTTGTTATTGCAAACTTTCTTTGAAAAAGGCAAACTAGATTCCCATTAAGCATACATATATACATAATTCATATTTCATATCCATGGTGAACTTGTGGAGTGGATCTGAGCTCAAGCTTGGTTGCTTACTTGTAAAGCCAATCTTGGGCATATGCCTCCAGTCACTTCATATAGGCTTTATGAAGAGGTGGGCTATCTTCCAACCTACTTTCGTGCAATAAGGCTTAAGACATTTTTTCAATATATGATCGGAGATTGGACATTGAGTTTATAACATGGCCGTATTTTTACTTTATAGGTTATTGGTACTATCTATGGATTTGTTTGAGAAGGTTTGTGACATAATTCTTTTGTGATGTAATCTAGAGTTTGGGATTTTCGTGAATCTGGGCATCTGATATCGTATAAGCTGAAGTGTAGGTAGTCGCAAAATTAATGTGGTCAGTCAGGTCACTTCCACTTACAACTATGGAGGCAGAAAAGGAAAAATTTGATGGTGTAAAACTTGTGTGTTTTGAGCTCTCTGTGGCTGATCATATTTTAGTACTTTGTGCATGGATCTATGTAAATGTATCTTTTGTTTGTGTGGTGTTGATTTACGGCACATAGACTTCGTATTGATTGGGTGCGTTGTTTGACAGTATGTTTTTTTGTATGTACTACTTGCAGGTATCGTATTCAGAGTGACCGAAAAGTTGCAGTTTGTAGTGTGCATCCAACCGAGCAAGCTACCCTTCAGTGTCTAGGCTGTATAAAGGCTAAACTTCCTGTTACCAAAAGCTATCATTGTACTCCCAAGTGCTTTTCAGACGCGTGGCAGCATCACCGGGCTCTACATGACCGTGCTGCTAGTTCTGTGAATGAGAACGGAGCTGAAGAGGAAGAATTGTTTGGTCGATTCAATAGCTCAGGCTCAGGTGTTGGTTTAGCTCCCACGTCAAGCGCAAACCTGACTAATGGGTCTGCAGCACCTATACTTCCTGCTATCGCACAAAGAAGTGGTGGTGAGACATGGTTTGAAGTTGGTCGGTCGAAGACATACACGCCTTCAGCTGATGATATTGGCCATGTTCTCAAACTTGAATGTGTTGTTGTTGATGCTGAGTCGAAGTTACCTGTTGGGCAACCAATGTCTTTTCAAACTTCCCGTGTCATCCCTGCACCAACTCCCACCCCACGTCGTATGATTCCTGTTAGTGGTGCAGATATGCTTGGGCATTTGGACCCCGATGGTCGTATGGGATCTGCTGGTACATTTACTGTGCTTTCATACAACATTCTGGCTGAGGCTTATGCTGGTAGTGACCCCTACAGCTATTGTCCTTCATGGGCACTTTCTTGGCCATACCGCAGACAGAATCTATTACGTGAAATTGTTGGATACCGTGCTGACATAGTTTGTCTCCAGGAGGTACTGATATCTGCTCTGTTCTGTTGTTTGACGTTGGCTCATGGTTGTTTGTGTTCAACTGCTTGGTGTGCTGTATTCGCCTTCTGTTATCAATTTGAGGGGGGAAGTAGATTTGTCACCAATTCTTTTGCTGTTAACTGTGTGCACTACTGTATTTGTGTAAATTGTTACTTGCATTCTCCACAAGTGAAATTTCGAAATCAGATCTCTAGACTTCCTTTTTAAATTTTCTTTGAGCACTCTGGTGTTTAGTTTTTTTTTTTGTGAAGATGCACGATTTTAATTGCAAACTTCATGGGCTTTGAAAAAAGGATATAAAACACCGTCGAGGAGCGTGCTTTACTTTGCCACCGTATAGAAGTCGTTTTAAATGTTTGATGTTGTTTTAAACCCTATGTACTGCTAATGATGGTTACAGCGATTTTGTTTCAGGTTCAACATGATCATTTTGAGGAATTTTTTGCACCGGAGCTTGACAAACATGGCTACCAAGCTTTATATAAGAGGAAAACATCAGAGGTATTCTTACCGTCTAGTTTGCGTTGTGCGTTCAGTGTATATCATCGATTTGGCATCAGTACTTATTATGTGCTGGTTTCTGTAGGTTACACATACACTTGATGGCTGTGCAACATTTTTCCGTAGGGACAGATTTTCGCACATCAAAAAATACGAGGTTTGTATTTGTTTTTTCTTGGAACAATCTGTATAATTTTTTTCCTATGACACTGTGATGACGATGTATGTTGCTCTATAGGTTGAATTTAATAAGGCTGCGCAATCTTTGACAGAGGCTGTAGTTCCGAATACTCAGAAGAAAACAGCCTTAAATCGGCTTGTCAAGGTGAGGCCCAATGTCTACTCCAGCTATTGATAGTTGTTTGGAATCCCTCTCTTTCCTGCAATATTGTCTGTAATGTCTTTTAACTCTTTTTTTTGTTGTTGTTGTTGTGTAGGATAATGTTGCACTGATTGCTGTTTTGGAAGCAAAATTTAGTCATCAGGGTGCCGATAACCTCGGGAAAAAACAACTACTTTGCGTTGTAAGTACTATTTTGTTATGCTGTTCATAATCTTGTTCTCTTTCTCGCTCTTTATAATTTTTCATCTCATGCATGTTTCTTGAATTAGATAGTATATGGTATCGTTGGAGGCATCCTCTCCTCCTGATAATTTCTGCTGTAATGAAATTAATTGTTGGAGGTGAAATTTGAGATTGGGGAAGGGATGGTGCATAAGGCAATGCATATGGAAGTCAAGCCTTAGTTACTCGAACACTTGCTCTAACTCAAGGATCCTATGTGGACATGATCCGACATGAGATAGACACAGTTCACGTGCCCCTATACTTAATCTGGACACGATCCTGAGATCCCGGAGAAGTGGAAAAGAGAAAATTTACTTTGTTTAATCTTATATTCTAAAATCTGAGACACTTATGTGACTTGCAAATTAGGAACTATCTTGTTGAGTATTGTTTTCTTCTTTTGTTTCTAGTCATTTTTATTCCATATAATTGTATCTTGGTATTCTAGAATCGTGTTCTCGTATCCTTAAATTCGTGTCCCCAAATTCTTGATTTTTGAAATTTGGTGTGGGACACGAGGACTCGTGTCTGGATCCTAGAGTCTGAGCAACATAGGTCATGCCCCTTGCCTTCACATGATCGAAAGAGAATTAACTTCTGTGCTTTGAAGTGCTGAAATATCGAACCAAATCATGTGTCTTGTCATTTTAATAAGTTCGTAGT
>ONZK01001060.1:14693-31643 GCA_900322385.1 Pharnaceum exiguum | reverse complement strand
GGGGGGGGGAGGGAGAAAGTGGAGAGGAACAAAAAATAGAGAAGAAAAAAATGGGGACCTCTGTAGGTTTCATGTGAAGTTTTCCTGAGTTTCCTTCATATCAAATGTCTTAAGTTTCTGGATTCTGCATGTTGTTTCACTTATTTTAACTTTTTTGTTTTTTTTCCTTTGTTGGTTTGGAGCAGGCCAACACACATGTAAATGTTCATCAAGATTTGAAAGATGTCAAACTGTGGCAGGTATGGTTTTGATTTTAAGGCTTTCTACAATTTTTTGGCAGGCATTTGTTGCAGGGGATGGTTTTAAATCTGTTATTTCTGCTATTTTCAGGTTCATACTTTGTTAAAAGGATTGGAGAAAATTGCTGCCAGTGCAGATATCCCGATGTTGGTTTGCGGGGACTTCAATTCAACTCCTGCTAGGTAATTCTCCTGTCTAGGACTGCATTTTATTTTAGAGTTGGCATTCCCATGAGTTTTGTGGTAATTTATCATTTCCTTGTCTTGCTACAGTGCTCCACACGCACTTCTCGCGATGGGTAAAGTTGATCCAATTCATCCCGATTTAGTAGTGGATCCGCTTGCAATTTTGCGTCCTCATGCAAAGCTTGCACACCAGCTGCCATTGGTAACATTTGATCCTTATTCTTTGTGCATCAGTATATCTTTACTTTGATGGCTTATTTCGGCATGGCTCCTACTTCTAGGTTAGCGCATACTCATCCTTTGCAAGAGGGATTGGACCTGGTTTAGAGCAGCAGAGGAGAAGGATGGATCCCACAACAAATGAACCCTTATTTACGAACTGTACTAGGGATTTTATTGGGACCCATGATTATATATTTTACACCGGTAGGGAAAGCCACTTATGACTTGATAAATTCTTTTAATTTGGCCACGTTCTGTTAAGTTAGCTGTTATTATGCTGGTAGTTGGCTTATTTCTTCATTATATATGTGGTTTCAGCGGACTCTTTAACAGTTGAGTCCTTACTTGAACTTTTGGATGAGGATAGTCTGAGGAAAGATACAGCACTTCCTTCTCCAGAGTGGTCGTCTGATCATATAGCACTGTTGGCCGAATTCCGATGTAAACCAAGACGGCGGTAGCACTGAGCAGAAGAGGTAGCACGTTATTTGTTTTCGCTGTTCTGTTGTATGATCAACATAGAATTCTTCTCCCTTTCATTGTCAGTTTGCCTGTGGCCTTTTTTTTTGGGTGGCATGGTTTATTTGCTCATAAGTTTTCGCAAAGTTACTTCTTCAATATGTGGAGGAGTGATTTGTTGTAGTTATTTGTTTGTTTGCTGTAGTTAAATACAATCTCATATTGTAATATGTATGCTGCATGTGATTTTTCTGAATCAACCTTTTGTTTGTTGTGTTTTGTAGTAGGAGGTGAATTGTCGACCAATTTCTCATACACTTTCACAGTTTCTGATGACTGCAAAATTGCTCTAAATGGGGTTTGCCTGGACGGGATGTTGACGAGAAATTGTGAAGGGAACATGATGAATATAGCTTTTCTCACTGTTGTGGCAGATCAAGCTCATGGTCTTCCCCAGGTATCATCCTCAAGGGGTTTCGGGCTCTCGGCTTCGATCTGTTGTGTAATATGTCACCTTGCCCCATAGAAATATATGATCCTATTCAAATTTTTCCTTCTTTCAATAGAAATTATCACAGTGATCTGTGGGTTCAATGTGAGTAGTAATTTACCTTAATCAAGTTTTTACAAGAAGCAATATACAGTTGGTAGTCTTTTGCAATTATGACGGGCTTGCAGGTCTTGTTTCTGTAATTTGGTCACCTATGGGCGACAGTTCCCCATTTTTCTCGGTACAAAGCAAGGTCACAGTCTGAGTTGCATTTTTCATATCTCCTGTTGCCAACTTTTGTGTATCTAATAGTTCAGCGCACAATCAGCTTATTTGGTCATCCCCCCCTCCCTTGTATTAGGGGCTGTTTCTTTTGTTCTATTTTAATTGACGGGAGCACAGTGGAAGACTGTTAAATCATTTGATCATCTTTCAAGTCTCTTTAATCTCTATGGTCATTCGGAATCTGGATAATAGAAATGCTGGGCGTGTAAAATAATATGTTAAGCTTGTTAATTAACACTCTGAATACTGATTTTCTGAAATTGAATTTCAGTGTTCGTTTTGTTTTCTTTCTTTTGGGCATGTATTTGACGTTAGGATTGAGGGTTTTAATCGTATCTGCCAGGCTATGAGCTTAAGACCTCCTTGTTTAAAGCTGAATAATCTAGTTAATTGTTGTGTAAACTTGCAACTTTGATCCATTTATGTAAACTTGTAGTTTTCAATAACAAAAACCCGAAAATAAAAAATTGTGGTTGCTTACTGCCCGGTTGAAATGTCTACCAATGAGAAGGTTTTCTTATACAACCGAATGCGTTCAGGCTTGCAAGAAATGTCGCACGAAAGATGCAAAGCGTTGCAAGTTCAATTGTTTACGAAGTATTTTCTCGTGGAAGAGTTCACCAAGATCTTCAAGTATAGTGATGTGATATAATCCAGACTTAATACCGGACAATTTGAAAACCAGGTGTCTTGTGACAATTGGCTAAACCAAATATTATGTCACATACAAGTAATTCGTACAGGGACAACCTATGAATTCAACTGAAAAACCACGACAGGGACAGACAGTCGTATAGTCGTAAAGATATATCACTCGTCAGTTTACGAAAATTTTCATCTATATATAGCTGATAGCTCCTTATCTAACTTGTACTTGGATCAAGCCATTCCATATGTAATGGAGTTGTACAAGTTGAGGGAAGCCTTGTTGATATTATTGCTAGCGGCAATGTTAGGATTTGTGCACTCAGATTTCACCAAAGATAGCGCACAATGCCAACAACAACTTATAACTCTCAGTCCTTGCTTAAATTATGTGGTTGGGGCGTCTAGAGCACCCACCCCCCAGTGCTGCGCCATCGTCTACGAGAAGATCAACAAAACCAAGAAGTGCCTTTGCATACTAGTGAAAGATCGAAACGAACCAAGCCTCGGTCTCAAGCTTAACGCTACCCGTGCTCTTAGGCTTCCATCTATCTGTCATGCTGCTTCTAATCCTTTGGAGTGCATAGGTAATGCTCATAGGTACACTTCTTGCTATCATATCAAGTTTCATTAAGGGCGCATTAGAAAATAGCACAGTCGATCTGTGTGATGATCCTCCCTTTGGCAGTTTGGCTAAACAAACATTACAATTTTTAGTGTGTCATCACCCATCAAGGGCTTCGAAACTGCCTTGCCAATTAGCTTCCTTGATAAGCTGCCGGATGTCTGAGAGACTGAGATATGTATCTACAGAAACTTGCATAAATTTTTCCTTGTCAGTGTTGTCGAAGGGCAAGGGTGTATCTAGTCCTCCATTACTTAGAACCATGCTAGGTTCGACAACTATAAAGAAAACTTGCATTTGATCGGCTCTGATATTTGCTAATTTGGCAATTCTGTCATCTGACCTTTCAGTTGTTACTCAAGGTGGTCCTAAGCTTCATTGTCAGGAATTTGGCTGCAAATGATTTTGAAAGCCTTTTTGATACTTGTTCTACAATTCTAACGCCATCCTCACAAGTATAAGGAAAATATGGAAAAAAAAACAGGGTTGGCAGTAAGGTGTGTCAGAACTTATGCAGGCTTACTTTTCCAATAATGGTTGTCTCTGCTGCCAGGAAGATTGGAATAAGCCTTTTGCTGTGATCAGTCCCTATGGTTTGCTACTGATGACCGTGAGACCGTCCTATTTAGCATCAATTTACCTGGTCTTGCATATATATGACTAGTCCTGAATTTTTTTATAAAAAACTTTCATCCAAAAGATAACTAGTGAGTATTAATGTGGTCTGTGAGTGTGGTTTCTGTTGAGGAATGGAGATTTGGAGGAGGGGGACAGTATGCCATAGTGCCCCAATTGAAGGACATCCCCTTTGTAACTGGCTCTTCATTCTGTTTTTTTTTTTTCTGGACGATAGGCGAATCCTGTATTTTATTTTGTCTAGCACCAGCAAATCATGCATGAAAGTTACTTGCATTTGTGAATATCTGTGATTGTTCAGCATTTTTATGTTGTCTTTTTGTTTCATTTTTAGTGATTTGTTTTTTGATATGCCTCAGCTCTTCTTGGTTTGGCCCCCAACTCTACAGAGGCTCAGATTTTCATTCAATCAGCTAACAGCACTTCAGGTAATCAGTAATTTCAAAATAGTTCTTTGGTCCCAACCCACCGAACAATCGCAAGCCAAACCAATCATTTTATTTACCTTCATGGTTTCAGCTGAAGAAAATGCTCCCATTAGCCCAAGGAGTGGTGCCGTGCCAAGGAGCTGGATGAAATTAGACATAGTAAAGTATTTTGCATACTGGTGCTTGGTTGCATTGGCGTTGCTGTAGTTGAAACTTGAAAGTTCTAACGCTACTCCAATGTTGTTACTTCACCAAGTTCCTAGTAATTGTTTAGTGCTCCATATGCTTTCTTGTCAAACTCGCCCATGTATGTGATATATATAATCTAATGACATTTCAATTGAGTTTTATAAGATTGTATCTCCACCAGTCACCACACCTTCACTATCAAGCAGAGAGCTAAAGTGGACGAAGACTAGGGAGTATTTAATCATACATTACTATATAGGATCTCAATAAGTTCAAGAAATCATTCTACTCTTGAAATATACCAGAATCATCATCCAACATAGAAATTTCAAACAGCATACATACTAGGATTTCTGGTTATTGCACCGAGGAACTGCAAGATGCATCCCTTCCTAAAGAGCAAACACTTCTAGCTAGCCTATAACTTGACATTTTCTAGACTATCCATGTCAATAATGATCTTCGTCCATCCATTCGATCAAGCTCACTGCAAAGCTTCTCTCACTGTCATGACTTCTGCGTCCGGGGCGAGGACACCCTCCCTTTACGTTGACAATGTAGTGCGAAGCCACCTTGACGATTGCAAGCCACAGCAGCTGGACCACAACATCCACAATCTTCCAACAGCTCAGCGTCAGCTTTGAGTTTCAGGATACCGGAATCAAGATCGAGGGAACCATCTAACTAACTAGTAGCTCAACTTTTACTCAAAACTACCAGAAACAGTCGCAAAACAGCAATTAAAACAGCAACAGACCAAATACAGGATCTGGACACACCAGAGACATGCCAGAAACAGAACAGACCTCCTAATCTGAAACACAAAGATAAGCATCTACTTAGGTAAACCCTTAATCAAAAAGTTATGGTACAGTGAAGCCTAAACAATTAAACAATGATAGTATATTGAGAAGGAAACTGAATACTAGTACATCAACGAATCATTGATAACAAAAGAATAATTAGACTTCTCGAATGGCACGTCTAGACTATCATCAAATCAAAAAACAGAACCTCACTAAAACAGAACAATTAATCAACTAGCTAAGATATTAGTTAGCTCGTCATCGTCATCGGTTCCCCATTCTTGAGCCTCAGTCATCTGATCTTGTTCATTCTCTGACAATGTCTGAAGTTCCTCCACTGAGACGCCCACATGATGAGGCTCCATCGACTGATCGAAGATATCTTCCTGGGGAACATGCGGCAACTCTGCCAAGTAGTCAGAAATTGGTTTACCATCACTATAGTCGCCTGTTCCATTAACAGCCGTAGTCATCGACTCGCATCCATTTACTGCTACGCCACTAAGAGGAGGCTGCATCGAATGATCAATAGGTGCCTCCATAGGATAAGCTTCCGGAAGTTCCTTCTCTTTGCCATTATCATACTCTACTATTTCACCATTATCATTAACTCCAAGATACAATTCATTATTAGTCGTCGCGTTAGGAAGATAATCCACATCATCTTGTCCTCGTGATGCCTGTAATTGCATCGTGGAAATTAGATAAGTAACGCGTGAAAGATCGGGAATAGCGTGTGAGGAGGTTAACGAAGACTCCATCTTCACAGTCACTGGATATTCAGAAGGCCGCTGACCCTTCTTGGGTTTCTTGGTAATCTTGCACAAAACCTTCATCCTAAGTTTCTTTTCCAAGACTGAATACTCATGCATCTGCCACACAAAGGCATCCTCTCTGCCTTTATCTTCAAACGTTAGGTAAGTCACATACCCTATGGGTTTGCCCCATGCATCCATGACCTCATCCGGGCCTCTCGAACCCTTCCAAGTCCCTGTACTTCTTGTAAGCGTCCTATCTATCCTGTAGCCTGCAGGCTTATGATCACTCTTCTTTTTCCGTGTGGCCATGTCAGGATGATCAACAAACAATGCAAGGTCAAGAGGCAAGAGCAAGACAACCCTAGGGAATTTGCTAAAGACTTCCCTAAAACAATAAAAAAGAGATAGTACGGATGTGATCACCAAATTATGAGACAAAAGCTTACGTGCGTCTTGTGATAAAAGCAAAGCAAAGCAGAATATAATCTTGCACTAACAATACCATGGCCATAATGGATATGCCTTGTCCCAACAGAGTTCATTCTTATTGCGTTTCCTTCCTTTACTTTAATCAATTGAATACAACAAAAGCTGGTTGCTAGAAGTCGGGGATCAATTAGTGAGAATGTGACGCCGAATGAAGTGTCTTGCAGAAAGAATGAAAGCTACATAAGATAATTAAACCTTTCTCAAAACCAGGATAACTGATCTTAGGAGTACTTCAACTGATGTATAAGCTATCAAGTAAATTGCCACTAATCCAAACACGAAAATGTACTCGTATGAGTTATATATTGAGCTCTAATCAAAGCTAGCCAAGATGTAGAAACTAGAAAGTGGTTTCTGGGAAAGAAAATAAACCTCTTGTTACAACGTTGTCTAAACAAGAGCAAGTACATCTTCATTTATGTATTTTTATTCAGGATAAAAAATAAATAAAAGCAAGTTAATTGCACTAGAGCACCCAAAACAAAAAAATCAACTATAAACATGAAATACTGCATTCGGTAAATGGTACACCGGAAGCCTCAAGTCCTCAACAGAGCCCATAGCACTGTCCAAACATCCTCAAGTAAGCTGTGCCGGCCATTACAACACTGAACTAATCAATTTAAGACTAGCTAGTTTGAAGCTTTCTGACACTCTAATATACAACTATTCAGCTTAACTACGAAACACGTGCATTATCATTACTAATTAATCTCCAACAGTTTGAAGCTTCAACCCGAGAGTTGCTTACAAGGAACAAAGCAAAGATACCACAACTAAAAGCTACTGTGATAACGAACCGAGGGAAGGCAAAGGATGCGGGGTACAGAGGACATAGAAGTTATAAAGACAGCAGGAAGTGCCACTAAAGTGGAGAAGATTATATTTCTCCTCTGTACCCTCCACCTCCGAAATAATCCCTTCTGGAGTTGACAATTTGTTGTGTCTTCTGATGATCCAACTTCGGGCAAGTCTGTATCCTGTGACCAAGACCTCCACAGTAAGCACACCCTTTCACTCCACTGGCATTGGCGATTGCCTCAGCTTCTTCCATTGGATCATCAAGCTCAGCCAAAACTGGCGGTATTCTCTGTTTAGCTTCTTGCAGAAGATGCTTCAGATCAAGTAAAGTTGTTTCACTTTGGTTTCTGTTTATGAAAGTTGTGGCAATACCTGTCTTACCACATCTTCCTGTACGTCCGATACGATGGACATAATTTTCAATCTCAGCAGGCATATCATAGTTGATCACATGTTGGATGTCAGGAAAATCAAGACCCTTTGAGGCAACATCTGTAGCAACTAGTACGTCTTTCTCACCAGATTTGAATGCTTTAATAGCATATTCTCTATCTTCTTGATCTTTGCCTCCATGGATAGCAACTGCTTCAACCCCTTTTACAAGAAGATACTCATGGATGTCATCCACATCAGCTTTGTTTTCACAGAAAATCAACACTGGTGGTGGAGTCTTCTGTAGACATTCGAGGAGGTAAACAATCTTTGCCTCCTGCTTCACATACTCAACTTCTTGAATGACATCAAGATTTGCAGCTCCAGCTCGACCTACGTTGACAACAATAGGCTTGACAAGGGCACTTTTGGCGAAGTTTTGGATCTTTGTTGGCATGGTGGCTGAGAACAAAACTGTCTGCCTCTGAGCTTTAAAGTGGTCAAAGACTTCCCTGATGTCATCCTCGAACCCCAAATCAACCAATCGATCGGCTTCGTCTAAGCATAAGTACCTACAGGAAGAAAATTGTCAGGCAGGTCTTAAAAAACTTTGAAAATTGCAAGGGACCTCTAGAAAAAAATTCCTTAAAAGAAACCCCCAACTGTTCATGTTAAGTTGAACCAACATTGATTTTCAAGCCCTAGGCTGTTGCATAAGGTCAATTTTACGCCCTAGTATTTGTAGTGAATACAAAGTTTTATAGACTTGCTTTTTTATTATCATTCTTTTTCTTTACCCACCCTCTCTCAAATCTCTCGTCCACCCTCTTTTCCACATCTGACTACTATACTCCACCAAGCACCTCCCATAACCACTGTGGCCATCGAATGTATCCCCGCTTCGTACAAGGCCGATAGACTATGCATTTGTTTCACCTAAAATTACTTAAAAGCTAATTACTGGCCAAATACTAGATTTTTTTCCAAGAGTTCAACATGACATTTTGTCCTGAGTTTTTGGGGCAACAAAAATGAACATGAAACCCATTGGCTAATAAGAACAATGAAAAATGCTTAACTTGAATTCACCCTCATGGTCACTTTTGAGGCTAGGTTTTAGTCATCGTTTGTGTATAAACAAGTAAACAACTAAAGGTCCAGTGCATATGAAGTTGAAAATCTTTCGGCTTTAGGTGAATATGGACTATATCAAAACCTAAAAGTTTTGCTTGTGTACCAGAGTCGGATACTCCAACCTCAGACATGGGTATAAAATACTTCATTTAAGCCTAAAATATCAGAAAAATGGCTAAGTCGGATACTTGGGTATGTACCCATGTCGGATACTCCAAGCCGAGTCCGGGTAACTTAGAGCGAAACGGTTAAGAAAACCTTCCAGTGCTTATTTTTAGTGAAGTTGTTGGAGGTCAATACTTCAATGTAGCAATGCATCTAGGTCAATCTTGGAAACAACCTCCCTATTTTCTTAATCAAGGGTAAGGTTGCGTACAACCTAACCATGAGCACCCACATTGAATGAGGATTTACATTCTGGTTGTTGTTGTTGTTGTTGTTTATAAACAACTAACATCATGTTGAAAAAGAATTTTAGATTGGGGTTTAGTAATGGGCATGGGCAATGGTGAAGTGGTGTTGAATTAGTGGAGAGAAAGAATGTGTGGGAGTCACTTACAAGGTAGGAAATGGAAAATTACATCCTAATATGCACTGAGTGGAGTCTAAAATTACTAAAACGAATTTTAGTAATTCAACACCACTTCACCATTGCCCATGCCCTGAGTGGAGTCTAAAATTACTAAAAAGAATTACATCCTAATATGCACTGAGTGGGAGTCTAAAAAGAATTTTAGATTGGGAATAATTTCCATTTCTAGGATGTGGCATACATCCATTTGCACAACGCCCCACCATGCAAAATTGAGTGGAGTCTAATATGCACCCAATTCAAAGAAAACGATTATCATCTAAGACGCAAACTTCATCAATAACAAATAGTCACATGACTCACATCTCAGCACAAATGATAAGAAATAAGAGCCAGGCGAGAAAATCGATACGAGTTTGGCCACTAACGGGTGAAGAATGATCACCCT
Organism: Pharnaceum exiguum; assembly: GCA_900322385.1. Classification (NCBI taxonomy): domain Eukaryota; kingdom Viridiplantae; phylum Streptophyta; class Magnoliopsida; order Caryophyllales; family Molluginaceae; genus Pharnaceum; species Pharnaceum exiguum. The sequence continues at coordinate 21,899 of ONZK01001060.1, read as the reverse complement.
GATTCACCAAAAGCAATTCAAAGTTTCAAACATCTTCAAGTTTTCAACAACCAGTACCCCGAGCGCAACTCTGGAGTCATATATAGACATGAGCCAACTCATTTTCCCTCCAACTTGCACCAAGCTCGGACTAAGGTCGTCTAGATATACAAACTTCTGAATAAACATTTGAAGGATAAGAGTTTGCGTAGCCTAAGAATAATCAGTACTACCAACATCGTCTAAAACAAAATAGCCCGCATAAATAAGGAATATCGAACGACAAGGCAGAACATAAGACAAGATATTGAGTACAAGGAATACAACAGAATACAAAATTCTTACCTGCAGTTATCAAGATTCATTCTTTTCTTGGCAAGCAAGTCCTTAAGCCTCCCTGGAGTGGCAACAACTATATGTACACCCCTTTTGACAATATCCACCTGTGATTTCATATCAACCCCACCAATGCAAAGCAATGGTCTCATTTCCGGATACCCGGCATCCTTAAGAGCAGCCAGGAACTGCTCTACAACTTCGTATGTCTGCCTCGCAAGTTCCCTTGACGGACAAACAATCAACCCAAATGGACCTTCACCCGAAGCAATAGGCATCATAACCTCCTCTTGCAACGCCACCATAATGAGCGGAAGCACAAAGACCAACGTTTTCCCTGACCCAGTAAACGCAATCCCAATCATGTCTCTACCAGATAAAATAACCGGCAACCCTTGAACTTGAATAGGCGTCGGCTGCACAATCCCTTTCTCTTTCAACATCCGAAGTATCGGCTCCGGAAACCTCATATCCTTAAAATTCTTAATCGGCGGAGGCGGATCATCCCCGTCAACAAGAATATGCCACTGTTTCCTAACCAAATCAACTTGCTTCCTAGACATCCTTCTAATAGGCAAAGGCGGTTTCCACCCCGTCCATAACGGCTCAGTATACGTAATCCCTTTCGCTAACTCTCTAACCGACACTAAATCCCTCTTATCCGAAAGATTCTCCATCATATCCTTCTCTATCTGAACAACCTGCTCCATAGGGCTAACCTCGGGAATATCCTTCTTCATCTGAGTAGCCTTCACAAGCAAGCTAGGCTTCACTTCCTGAGCTTTCAACTTTTCCTCCTCGTCTTCCTCCAGCGCAGACGCTTTCCCTTTCCTCTGTAGGATCCTCTGCGCCTCCATCGCCCTCCGCTTGTGCACCGGTATGTACTCCTCATAGTTATCATCATCTTCAAATTCCATTTCCATCTCTTTATTTATTTAATTTCTGTAAAAGGGTAACTTTGTGTCACTAATTTTCCTCTGCCAACACAAAAATTCCTATGAAAAAACAATCTTTTATTATTATACTATATTCAATTTAGTTCAACCCACTTAATCCAATCATATTATTATTCTAATTTTGGGGTTTGTTTTTACTAATTACCTACAAAGATCAAATCTTTTCTCTGCAAGGAAAAAAGGGTTTTTTTCTTCCAGATTTTCCAGCTCAGCAACACAAATAAAAAAAGGAATTTAATTGACAGGTGTTGTTTTTTATTATGTATCATACATATTCATATACCCAACAAAGCTAATTGAATTAATCTAATTCCAAACAATTGAATACTAAAATACAGCAGAGTAAAAAAAGAAAGAAAACCCAGAAAAGAATTCGAGAAATAATTAGTTAGAGAGGGAGAGGAGCTTACCAGACAATAAGTAAAGGGGGATTGGCTATTAACCTGCTGAGGTTTTTGTGTTGAGTTTCTTTACTGATGAAGTTGAAGGTGTATATATATATGTGTGAGTAGTTTTACAATTGATTTGGATTTTGGTGATTTATAGATATGATTATATAGTGAAGGTAAAGGCGGCGGTGGGAAGGAGGATGAAGCGGTAATATTATGAGAGGAGAAAACCGAGTTGAGTAATTTTGAAGGCCGGTTCACGGCAATGGGCAGTTCACTTGGGGAGGGAGAATTTATATACGAGTAATTTTTTTCACTAGAGTAATATATAAAGAAAAATTGAGGGATTTATGGTGTTTTTTTTTTTGACAAAGGGATTTATGGTGTTGAAAATCATAACTACTAAATACAACAACCCAAAATTGATAAATACAACAACCCTCTTAAAAAAAATAAGAAACTGACTAAACTACCCTTATCCCCCAAATTATAACAAAACACTCTCTCTCCTCCCTTCTTCACAATCACGATCAACAGCATCAACATAAAAAAAAAAAAACAAAACACTCACCCTCACACTCACCCTCACCCTCACACTCACACCCACACCCACCGCCCGCCGCCGCCTCCATCAACATCGAAATTACCCTTACCAATCCGGTCCTGTCTACGGTCTTAACTTTCTAAAAATTTGTTCTAATTTCCGGTCCGGTTTTGGACCCTCATTTCATCTCACTCTCACTGACTCTCAGTCCCCAATCACTGTCTCTCTCCCCGATACCAACACACTCATTGTCTCTCCCCCTCTCACTCCCCCCACTCATCAACGACGGCATTATACCCACTCATCACGAACGGCACTGACCACCCTCTAAACTGTCCCCAAGTCGAGACTTCATAAACATATAAAGTCTCGACTTTTTGGTCGAGACTTCAAGTGTTTATGAAGTCTCGACTTGGGCCTATGGTCGAGACTTCATAAACACATGAAGTCTCGACTTGCTTAGTCGAGACTTCATGTGTTTATGAAGTCTCGACTTGGGTGGCGAGACTTCATTAACACTTGAAGTCTCGACTTGCTTGGTCGAGGCTTCATGTGTTTATGAAGTCTCGACCATAGGCCCAAGTCGAGACTTCATTTGTTTGTGAAGTCTCGACTAAAAAAAATTTGCAAAAATTGACAGTGCTGGTGTTCTTCGACGGCAGTGAGGTGGCGGTGGCGGCGGCGGTGGCTTGATTAGTTGATTATGTCCAGTGGTGATTGAGGAAGAAAAGAAAAGAAAGAGGGAGGGAGGAAGTCGATTGTGAAGGAGGTTGAGGAGAGAGAGTGTTTTTTGGGATAAGGATAAAAGGGTCAATGTCTTAATTTTTTTTAAAGAGGGTTGTTGTATTTATCAATTTGGGTTGTTGTATTTAGCAGCCCCCTTGAAAATAAACTTATATCCTAATTCGAGTTGGTTTTTGAAATTAATTTCCAGATAATGTAATTATTAAACCTTTTTACTCTCAAATAGAAAAGTAATTATTAAACCTTTTAATTATTTTAAATTCATTGTTTTTTTATATAAAGCTACATTTTATTTTCGGATTTTTTTTATGGTCAACATATATTGTTTTTGGTTAATATTTAAAACAAAATTCTTGTTAGGAAAACCTTATATTGCTTCCAAACATAAGAATCGGAGAAAAGACAAACATTGTTCGAGTCCATATCCTCCATTTCTCATGAGAAAAAGAAATTTCCAATTACAAATTAACGGTTGGATTAATGTAGATAATAGGGGGAATTTTGGAATATTAAAAAGAAAGAAAATTCAAATCAATCATAACCCTTCAAAGTGGAAATGGATATCTCTAACAGGAGAGGATCTCAATTTGTTTAAACCCATTTGTAGACTTCTGCGGTTCTGCACTTCTGCCCATACATACTTCCAAACTTGAGCATCATAGTCTATCAACAGCATCTGAAAAAAGACTAATGATGTTGATGAAAAGCGAAATAACTATAAACATAGCCAAACTAGTGCCATGAGACAAAGTTCACAGAGACAAAACTTCAGAACTGTACCATCAGTCTTACATAAAAATGCTACAATCCTTTTCTCGGCCAAAGCTGTCAAAAGCCAAAAGCATAAAATCTACTAGTATACAACTGCACAAGCTACAGTGCTACACCATGCGGCTGAATGGCTGATTGATATGTTAATTCTATTTCCATTCTGTTGGCTACACTACTGAATACTGATATCAAAGATTGGGCTGGTACATTCTGGAGGCCGATACAGTTCCCTAAGTTCTATACTTGACTACTGGCTCAGGCAAAAGACTATCGCAGGGAAAAGAAGGCAGCAAACAACCAAAACAAGTAGCCAATGCCTCCCAAAGAAAGAAAGAAAAAAAGCAGCCCATCCCAGTCCAATCTATGAGGACCAATTGCAAAATTGACAAAAACCAATGGGTACCCAATGACAGTCACCACTCCACATAAAGAGTATGACACCTCACTAGCCTTCCAGCTTTAGCTCTTGCACACTTCAGAAGTGATGCATATAATAGATCAATCTTGACATGATCAGATTTGAACATCAGCTGTGTACTTTGAAGCACTGCAAATGTGGGAACAATTGCAACAGTTCTTCACGGCTCCTCCTCTGAGAAAAGAAACAGAAATCAAAGATAAGATGAACGCCAATGCGATTTAAAAAATGGTCATCTGCAGTCAGCCAAACCAAGTTTGCTTCTTCACAAATGCTCCTATCTTTCTTTCGTTGCATCCTTATCAGATTTACAGTGAAAGCCCCAATGCTAAAAGTTGGATTAGAATTGATGGTTTACCTTAATGTTAATACACCCATTCACATCAAGGGTTTTCAATGTACTCGAACAAGACCTTGCGAGGGCCTCTATGCTCTCATCTGAGATCCCGACAATTCCAAACAAGCTGCTTGTAACATAAGATATGCAATTGACAAACAGAGAATGAGGTAACTATTCTAGCCTCAAAGAAGATCAAACAAAATAAAGAAATTAACAATACAACATAGTGTTAGGTAACCATCTCCATTTCTGGAATACCATATAAATGTATCAGCAATAATGATTTCTCAGGATACACAGTAGTATCTTCAACCAAGAGGACCGAATGTAAAGTCCGAAAGACCTATGGATAATGCTCTATATAAGCCAAGTGAAACATATACAAGTCATTTCCCATATTTCCCTCTCACGGTCTCACCTCGGAAGACATTTGAAAGAAGCAGAGTTCATCCAAGCAAGTTAGAAGTTCATGAGTTATATTAAAAAGCTTCAAAATGAAACATCGTCTCATGATAAACTCTACATTTTTGCTTCATCAATTCTAACTTTATCCCTTGTCTTAGCCTGATCAACATGCTTGTCAGATAAACCAAACCTTAATAACAACATTCATTAGGACGTATTTGCACTTCCTCTACAATGGCTTGAAATAGATTTTTTTTTTACCCTTGAAATTAGCGGCAACACAGGTTGGCAGAAAGGAAAACAAAAGGTCTACGTGTATTACCTTACTAGCTCCAAAGAGGTGCATCCTTCTGCAACGGCTATGACTCCAACATCAGTGATGCGTACACACCTGTCGAGGAAATGATCATGAACAATGAGCATTTTAGGAAGGCTTGTTTATGATTTTTGCAAGATGCAAACAAAACTATTTCTGAAGGGCTATGCGATTACCAAGTCAGATTAAGAGACACCAGATTCTTGCATTTGGCAATACACATCAATCCTTGATCTGACAGATTCTGTCAGATAAAAGAAAGAGAATTAATATAGGATTGCAATAGCCATCCAACTACTATGCAGAGGTGAATAGGTTACCTGAGCTCCACAAAGATCTAAAAATCTCAGACGAGTAAGAGATATGTTCTGGTAAACGTCGTCTGTCAAGCTGGAGTCACAAACCAATCGACTTGTCAGCAGGTTACAGCAAGAAAACAAAGAATTATTAAAATGAAATTTATCTGAGACACGATACCCAGAGAGAGCATATAAGTTGAGGCTTTCTAGAGAGGAACACTTTTGCAACACATATTTCAAGCCCCTATCGCTGATCTTGATGCACCTGTAATCATCCACGTAATTTGTAACATCAACCTAAAGAACTAGAATATTCATCAGTGCAGACAAGATCACGATGCCATTTTTTCGGGAGCATGCAAAACTAGTATCACAGATACCTGGTGATGTTCAATGATTCCAGTTCTTCGTATGTGTCAGCTACAAGTTGTGCACCTTTGTCTGTGATATTCTGGAATTGGAAGAGAAATGATAAGCTAAGGAGTAGCAACAATCAAACCAGGATTTCACTGCCACTTCCACTTCCACGTAAAACATCCTCACAGCATAAATTTGGTTATTTATTATTTTTTATGCCGTTCTTTTCATAAGGAAGACATTGAGTTGCAATATATTAAGGAACTATGCAAAACATTACATGCATTCACAGACATAAAATGAACACTTTAAAGAACTACTACAACAACAACAAATAGCTTTCTATGAACTTTAAGAACAAAGAATAGCAATATTGCCAAAGACCACTTGCATCATTTCTAGTGTATATCTGAAACATGTATAGGACATAGAGGGGCAAAGGAGATGAAGTTCAATTCTGGATCTAAATCACCACTCAGAAGTGGTAACTAACCATCCTTAAGTAGCAGAAGTCATAAAACAGACAAATCACCAGCTGTATGGAAAGCAAGACAGATTCAATATATATAAGAACAAAGCAACACCTGTGACAAGACAAAAAAATGACAAAAGATATCAATATTGGCATGTCAGATGAGAGTCAAAGAGTTGTATTTGCAACAATGATATCCAACTATCCAAGTAATTAGAAAGACTAAGAAAAGAACATAAAGTAGAAAAATAGCTGAGGCAAATGCATACCTTACAGCCACTCAAATTCAAATCAACGACATGCTTGCAGTTCTTCACTAAATGTTGAATGCCTACATCAGTTGCCCTACATCAAGCAGCAAAGTGTGTCAGCAAAATCTCAGACCTAGTTTCCTGTCAAGAAAGGTAATTTTGTTAAGACAAGTATTTTTGCATACCTCACATTCCAATAAATCGAAAACACTCTTAAATTGGGGCACACACTAGTGATAGCTTCAAGTCCTTTATCAGAAATCTTTTGACAGCCATTCAAATTCAGGATCTCCACGTTATGAAGAGAGCTGGAGCACTATAAATCATAAGAAGAAGTCATACCAGAAAAGCTCATGTATAGAACTATAGAAGCAGACGGATCATTTAGAAAACAGCAAAACAATAACATATACACGTAGGCACACACCGTAAACATGAACATACATGCATACGCCTCAAACTCACAACAGTCACACCAAGCAAAAACAAACGAGCCACCTCAACCCTCAAACTCCAAAAATCCCCTAAGAATCTGGCAGAAGAATGATTAAGCAACCATATTAAGAACACCATAAGACAATACCACAAATATTAAGCACTAACATGGAGGCTGAAATCTAAGTTACCTA
>ONZK01001060.1:0-11377 GCA_900322385.1 Pharnaceum exiguum | reverse complement strand
CCCTTGTCTTTTCTTCTAAACCCCCCCCCCCCCCCCAACCCCTCCCTTGGGCGGCTCCCTTTTCTTATCCATGGCTTGCATATATCAGATTAAGCACATTGTCGCAGTACTCTTTCATATAACAACTTTATACCGTAGAAAAAGTCAATAAAAGTACAACCTCACAGAATCATAATACCAACATAAATTTGGAAAAGGATATTCCTAAGACTCTCAAAAAGGGAAAAATGAATCCAACTCAGTTTTCGGAACATATGCAAACATAGAACAACCATTACCTTGCTTTTGATAAGCTCCAGATCTTTGTCCTCTATATCTTGCGCAAACTCCAAATTAATTTCCTTCACATGTTTATATCTTGGCTGCACCACAACAATTTTCCATTAGAAAAAATACCACTTCATTTTATTTCAAAGCATATACCAACAACAACAACATCATACATCAACATAGTGTAAAGTGTAATCCCTATTCAATGGGGGTGCTAGGGTCAATATGTACGCAACCTTTCCCCTATTCTAGAAAAGAAAAAAAAAAGGAAGTTATTTCTGAGATGGATCCTAGATAAAAATTGATGCCTTGCAGTATTGACTTCCTGCAAGTTTAATAAGTACCGGTAGGTTCTTTAGCCATTTTGATTGAAGTATTGACTTCTCGCAACTTCACTAAATCAAAGATAGTTTAATTCTTTCAACTTCATTGAAATGCACCATACAACAACAAAAAACTACAGCTCCATCCCCATGTACTTAACTTCCCCTCCTTACTAATTTGGTCGTCCTAAAACGATGGCAACTATCCAATCAATTACAACAATACCAACTTTCTAATAATCCTATACCCCTCAATCCTCAATTGCACACCCCTAACCTACTTCATACTTGCCATATTACCTTACCACTTAAAAAGAATGCCACCACTATTTTTCAATTACTCAACTCCCTTCGTTCCAAAATTACTTTGTCCACTTACTAATTAAAGTCAAACTACCAAGTAGACAACTAATTGTGGACGGGGGAGGGGGTAGTTAATTTCAAGAGTCTAGTGCAATGAAAAAAACAAATTTAAAATAGGCCGAGAAATAAACCAAATAAGGCCGTTCTCATGTAAGTTTTTTCAGTTCAGTTCAATTTAGTTCGGTTCAAAAATTCTCGTTAAATTCAAAAATTTATATTAATTAAAACTAACCAGAGAAAGTGCAGCTAACAAGCGAGGACCAGCATTATGCCCCTCATGAAAATCAAGCACCTACAATTAAAAAAAAAAAGAAGAAACAAAAAAAAGGAGGTAATTAGTAAGTACTAAATAATATTAGAAATGGAAAGAAAGGTGACGTGGAAAGGGAAAGAGTGGTGGGGCCCGTACAAGCCAGAGAGAAGCGTAGGAAGAGAGAGTGCGGTGAAGGGAAGGGGTGACGTGGAGGAGAGATATGAGGTCGCGCTGTGGGAGTGGGACGCGTGTGCTGACTATGGTCAATACCTCTGTCGGTGACGGTGTAGGTGAGGGTGGAGTGGATTCTCTCTCTTCTTCCATTTGGGATGTCTGTTTTTTTTTTTTGCGTTGTGGAGTTTGACTGACTGACTGGTGTTTTGCTGGGTGAAGGGTGGTGACTTTTCTGGTGTTGTATGTGCTATTGTCAAGGCAAATGTTACTGTTATTTGCGGAGCATGGGATCTTCCAAGTTCGGAATTGGGTTGCGAGTTTGCGACTTGTGACTGTAGGAGTGTAGGTGGCAAACGGGTTAATTTCGGACGGTCATCTCGGTTGTGGAACGTAAACGGGCGGGTAATTTTGGTTTTTGATCGGTCTAGGGTTGACCAACAAGTCGGTGACTCCTTATTATTCAAACAAATAATTTAAATTTTACAATTATTAACATTTGTGAAAATCGATTATCCCTAATTAATTGGTTAAGTTACTGTTGATGAATAAGTTGTTTTAGCGCCTTTTAAGTTACTTTTGAACAACTTCATCTTTAAATATAATTTTTTTGAGTCAAACGAGCGGTTTTCAGAGGGGTCCGATTTGACACAGAAATTAGTGGGTCGGTTCGGTCATTTTCAGGTTTTAGGTCATTAGCGGTCAACTTCAATCGATTTTCGGGTTCGAATTTTTTTTCCCACCTCTAGTTGCGAGGTTCTAGTTGCTAGTTGCTAGCCATGCTACTTACATAATAGACTATTTAAAACAAAAAATAGAAAACGAAAATACTTGTGTGAATTTGTTTCATATATAATAGGGTCACTAATGGGCTAATGACTATCGAAGTGTCACTAGTAACATCAAGGGGTCATTAATCAACTTTTTCTATGATAATATCATAATACTCAGTCTAATATATGAAATAAGTTCACTTTGTTTTTTTGTGATGAGACAAATCTAACTAAACTTAAATAAAATTAAATGAAAATATGTCTAAAAATTAAATCTAACTAAAGTTCATCAAATTTAACGTAAAAATATAAAACTTAAGTGAAAGCTGAAATAAACTGAAGTAAAATATTTAAGTTAAACAAATGAGAGGATATCTTGTTCAAATTTCACATGTTTATTTAGTCAACAAAAAAGTATACATGCTTATCTTGTTTGATCTTCCGGTCAAAGACTAAAAGGGCCATTTAAGTGAGTTCAATTTATTAATTTTCATGTAAAGGGATTTCTTTAGTGGATTATATATGATTTGATATTCTCTTTGGATGGTTTATTTATGTTTTGAAAATATGATTTGTGATGTGTATATTTTTATTTATAGTTAGTTGAACAACGTTGTCATTAAATGAGGTTTTCCTAATAGTTGTTAAAATTATTGATATTTCCGTAAATTTAATTTAGCCTTACGTTGCTTTAAATTTTAGTATTTCTATTGTTTTTTGTAAAGTTTTATGTCATTTAATTAAAAATTATTTAAGCTAATAACATTATACTGAAATAAATCCTTGACATATTGTGTCTTCTAATCATATATAACTATATAAGTATAATCACACAAGATATTATACTTGACATGTCAATAGATTATTTCTAACATAAAATATTTATACAAAGTGATTTCTAAACACATATTATTTTTGTAAATTTTTGATAAATCGATAAGTAGTGTGATATTGTGATGGATTGGAAGATATCCTTCAGAACGAGCTCGCTTACAGTGTTGTGACTCTTACGATTTAGAGTATGTTGACTCATGTTACGTTACTTAAACCACAACAACTTCATTCATTTAGAACACTTCGAGAAGAGTATTTTTTATTTCATTCATTCAGAAAGCTTACCTTACTTTTAAGTTTATACAATAGACTAAAGGTTGTACTATGTAGTATGTACACTTACACACTTAACATGTGAGTATGTGCTTTTACATAAGTTAAATTAAAATCTAGTAGGAATTATTATTACGGTTTAATTTTAATTAAAAAAGTGCTTAATAAGGATATAGTGAGCATTTTTTTGCAAGAAGCTACACATATTAAAGATATAATTATAACCTAGCTTAGCTACTGTACAGGGCCGGATTTGTACACGTGCAAGCTGTTCGACCGCACAGGGCCTCCGCTTCGAAGGGGCCCATTATTGTAAAAATTGTTAACTAAAATATGAGAGATACAGAATCAATAACGGACTGTAGCCCAGTTGGTTTGGCTGTTCTTTTGCGCGTCACCTAATGTAGGCCACGTCACGGGATCCAGTTGCAAGGTTAACATTTTTCTTTACAAACCCATTTCTCAGCGACGTTTCCTTAAGTGGGTTCAATTTTGCCGTTTTTAGTTCTTTATTCAAATAATTGAACATGGAAACAAAATAATATCCGAATAAGGCATTATCCTTTCTTTTTTGAGGGGACCCATTATCCTTTTGTATTTAGACGATACCCAATACTAGGACTCATGTAAAAAATGAACATTCTAACAAAATTTTAAAAAGTGCAGCTATTTTGACTTATCTTTTTAGCATTTTTTTTCCTTATTTATGGTATTATGTTTTTCATTACATTTTTTGATGTAGAGATGTACAAAGGGCCCTAATTTTTTCTATCGCACAGGGCCTTCTTAATCCACGGTACGGCCCTGCTACTGTATATGCTTGCCCATGGTGCATGGAAACATGATTCAAGGGATTATAATAAAAATCATCATGATAATTAGGATAGCCAGATCACTTTTTTTAAGAGAATGCCGCAAAGCGACTTTAATTCATTTCAATGAAGTTCGCAAAATCATTACATGATAGATCGTCTATGCCCTCTAGCCAATCTTCAATCCAAAATCGATTATGGAAATCAAATGGTTGCAGTTTAGCTTGAGCACTTATTATTAGACCGGTCTCCAGCGATTATTCCAGTACATCGGCTAGATAGAAAAGAAAACACAATGTAGGGATAATATTGCAACCTAATACTCAAGACGTACAAACTCCTCCAGCAGCTCCCCAAGGGACGCAAGCTAAGAAAGTGCAGCATCTTATTCCGAAAAAGGCATTGCAGTACTGCCCTTTGGCTGCACATCCTAATTCTTGGGCAAGCATTGCGGAGTTTTGCACAATTACTTCCTCTATCACAATTTTGGGTTCGACTGCAGCAGAATTCGATGGCAACTGAGCAATCACGGGGGCTGTAAAACAAAAAGAAACAGAAGGTAAGCTCAATAAGCACCAATGTAACACAATCTATACAAAGGGAACGAGGATAATGATAGATATAATTGAAGATCGACTATTGGACCAACTACGAGAGCTAGCATAACAGCCAGCTTAAAGAGGATGAAAATAGAAGCCATCTTGTCCATGAATGATCGATCGGATGAGTATATATCACTTTTGAGTGCGTGGTTTCTACTTAATAGAGGTACTTGCTTAATTGATTGCGTACTATTTGTGGTATCATGCATGGTATTTATAGTCCAATCATCAACACTAGGGAATGTCTGATATGCTAACTTTTAGGACTATTAGACTTGTGACTCGTGAGCTATCCTGTGGTAGTAAATCTTCCAGTTTCTAAGATTCTATTTCTATCTCATGTGAGTGGCTGATCGAGTGCTGATCATATACACGTTTTTTAAAATTGAAAATCTAGCCTAGCTAGCTTGTTGAATTGCTTCGTCTCAACTCTCGAAATTCAGCACTTAGCTTGATTGTCTAGTGCACTGGAAAGTAGAGACTGGAGAGCCACCCTCGTGATCAATGCTAGCGACATTACATAACAAATTAACAATAGGTGGTCCTCTGAGCAGTCGAAATAAGCAAAAAATAGAGGAAAACAATCCATATTATCAATCCAATTATTGGCGCGTAGTAGCATATCATTTAGTTTATGGCCCTATTTGGGTGAATCTATTCGCTCTTCTTTAGTTAGATATTTTCTCATGCATTAATTTCTTAATTGAATCTACTACTAATTTCTTGCTCGTGCGTTGCACGAAACACAATTTTATTTCTCATATATAAAGTATTTTTTTTATATCAGTAGAATTTGGTTCTTGATATGTTATCCTTAGTCGATCTGATTATTATTATTATTATTGGTATATTACTTTTGGTTTAATTGTTTTCGGGTCTTATGTACATAATAGAGATGTCAATTAAATTCGAATCAACGGATACCCACTGCACTTGAACAGAATAAATCGATGATAATCTAATTAAATAGATGAAATTGACAAAGATAGGGTAAACATAGATGAAACGGGTAAGTTTCAAATAATGAATCTTCACCTCCGAATCCATTCTACCACATAACATATATTTAAAAAATAGCAAATGAGAAAATGATGTACTCCGTATAAAGAAAAGGAATGGACAATTTTCTCAAAATGCAAACTAAAAGAAAGAAGTCTGGGGTTCGAGTCTCCAGGTGCTCGGGGTCATGACGTACGTAACGGTGTAACCATACCCTTGTTTAAGAAAATAGAGAGGTTATTTCCGAGATTGACCAATTGCTATATTGAAGTATTGACTTCCAACAACTTCACCAAAAAAAGAAGTATTAAAAGATTTTTTTAGCCATTTTGCTATAGTTCATAATCACCTAAACATGAAAGATAAAGATATTTCTTTCAATTTCATAGACACTAGACCACTTAACTAGTAATTACGAGTACCAACTAAAAATATACCTCTACCTGGACGTCTCCCATTTGTATGCCGCTCAACTCTAGCTAGTCTTTATGAAGGGGTAAACACTATGTAGACTCTAGCGGCTTTGGTTTCAGTTCCAAGTTCTGTTTAAACTTTAAATAAGCAAGCATCAAACTTTATATCCCATACAAAGAAATAAATTAAAGGACCAAAGATCGGCCTCCTAGCTAGTAATTGCACATTACTAGTATACTATTATTACCAAGAAGTTAAGGACATCAAATCAATTAATTGACTGATTTCATTGATATGATTTGATATGATATGAATTCTTCGTTTGTATGCACATTATATTGTTAACTGTGTGAATGTCTGGCTATCTGCATAGTAACACTAGACTCATGCATCATGTAGAATTGTCGACAAGTAAATGTATTGTAGAGGACCAGTGCCAATGAAGGTGAAATAGGTTATATTTATCTTTCATTTTTAGGTGAACATTGAAGTATAACAAAACGGCTAGTAAAACCTTTCCGTATTTCGTATTTTAGTAAAGTTGCGGGAAGTAATTACTTTAATGTAGTAATCCATTTTAGGGTCAATCTCGAAAATAACATTCATGTTGCGTATATCATGACATTTGAGCATCCTAATTGAATAGGGAATACACTCGCTTGTTATTGTTGTTTAAATGTACTATAGGCTATCAGGCACATTATGCATGGTAAGCCGCCGAGAACAATTATCTTGTTTAGAGCTGGCCCAGGCCAGGTTGGATCCAAGTAGCTTGGTTCAATGATTTTTTTTAGAGCAGGCTCAATGATTTATTTCTTAGGGCAACCTTAATGGTAGGTATTCATGAGTTGTAGAATGAGTTGTAAGTCAAGTTTTACCAATAATCTTGGAAAAATTTGGTAGAATTGTAAGTAAGTTGTAAGTAGAGGTATTCATATAAATACCTCTTGTTACAACTCTTATATTTATTGCATTGATTGGGATTAGTTCATGTTGTAATTTTTATTTTCTTTAAACTTTATTTAAAAACTAATAATACTTTATGATAAATGTGCACAAGTTTACATGAGTTGTAGAAAAGTTGTAAGAGAGTTTTACCAATATCTTTAAGGGGAGTAAAAGTTGTAAGTGGGTTGTAACATGATGTGGCATACATTGAAACCTACAATGAGTTGTAAATTAGTTGTTCCAATAAGGTTGCCCTTACTCGTGATAAATGTGATATATTAATTAACTTGCTCCACTTCGAACCGATTCGTCATTTCAGTAGACGATGCTGTTAATTACTCGTTTCTTGTAAGGTTTACTTGACGGAACTTGTCGTGGAACTAAGTTGGCTCGATGAGTGATCTCATTGAGTTTGTCAATTTTCGACTAAGTTCAGTTCAATTATACGAGTAGTAAAATTAATAGTAAGTGGGCGCCCTCACATTGCAAATTGATGTTGCTTTGTATCGTCACACAAGTTTGTAACACTCTTCATAGGCCGAGTTTAACAGTGAGCATTAAACCCAGCTGTAAATTTGTTTTCAACTGAAAAAAAGGTGCCATCTTAATCGCTAGAACAGGTATACGTCCAACAAGTTGCATTAGAGAAGAAGAAAAAGTTACTGTCAATGAAGTAATTAAGGTCATCGATCACTGTGTTATTTTTTTGGCGCTATAATTTGGTCTTTGACACTTGGCACATTTTCAGCCGTACAGGGGTGCCCTCGACATCATGGCACATAAGCAAGCAAGTAACCACATTGCTCTGCTACAAGGCTACAAAATACTCTCCCTTGTGGCCTTATCATGTCCCCTCTCTGCGCCATTATGTGTGGCATTGGCACCAGGAACTTTGACCTTTTGGGTAAGTAGCTGAGTACAATTTTCAATTGAAATATGCTTCAAAATTAATATTTCTACTAAATGTAATTCTTTTTTTTGTTACAACTAGCTAATGATCATGGGTTAGTGTGAGTTAGTGGCCTAGTGGGTGTTGTTCATGTTAAGTAGTTGCCTAGTGGGTGTTGTTACAGTTCATTTTAAAGTGCCTATATAATAGTAGTAGGCTATTTGTAAGTGTAGAAGTAAAACATAAGAAACATTCAGTGTATTTTCTCTGCTTCTCCATTTTTCTCGTCCCTTTCCTCAACATTCTCTAGCTGATCCTTGTTAATGTGGCCTTTAAACATTCTTCCTGTCTCATATCATGATCATGTACACTTCAAAGCTTTCTTGGTCATACATTAATGTTGCAAATCTTATCTGGGTATGCTCATGTTGCATGAATGCTGACTTGTTTTTACTTGTAAATATTGCGAAGTTGACTTTCTAAAAAAAAAAAAATATTTCATCATATGTTATCTGGACATATCACATTTGTCTGATTTACTGGAAGATAAAGTTGTGAGCAAATTTTTTAAGTTCTAGTGAGTATTAATGGAAATGGCCGTAGGAAAGTGGTTTTATTTCGACTCTTTTATTTCTACCTTATGATAATATGGAGATATGTCTGGTTTAAGTAAATCTGATGGCAGCTGATTGTTAGACTGTGACTGTCATGCATTCAAAAGTATTAATCTTTATGAAGGTAAAATGACAGAGAATGAATGCACATTTAGTATATCTTGGAAAATTATACAAGATTTTTCCAAGATTTCGGCATGTGCAAACAGTGAATATCCTGTGATAGATGAAGTCTTGGCATTTTCGATCTTCTGATCAATGAAAATGTCAACTTCTATGAAGGGATGACATTTCTGTTGCTGTTTAGCTATTTGAATCTGATCCTTGATCAGTCGAGATCTACAAGAGATTTCATAACTTGAAGTCTGTTCAGATCAGTTCAGTTGAGCCGGTGTGATTTTGGACCCGGCGATGATAGTTTAAGTTGACATTCTGTGTGTGGGTTTAGAACTTTAGATAGTCATAAGGCCACGAGTGCCAGAAATGCAAACATTCTAACACATCAGTGCATCTGTAGTTCTGTACTGTACTTATCTGATTGGCACTATTTTATAGCCAAGTGCCTGTTTGTTAGTAGATGCACATTAGTATATCTTGGGAAGCTATTTAAAATTTCCAGGATTTCGGCATGTGCAGAAAGCTAATATCCTCATTGACACCGGCCACCTTCAATCGATGAAGTTGTGTCCTTGTGTTGTCAGGATGATATGCTAGCTATGTCATGATGATATGAATGCATCAGTGAACAACAATTTCAGTTTTTACACTTCAAGCTTTGTTTCAGGAATCCGAGGCACTAGTTTATCAGTCAATATCCCATGATATCTGACTGCTTCCTCTTCTAAGAAATGTTCTGTGATGGTGTGACCGTGTGAGTGAGGTTGAGTGGCAGTAGCGTATTATGATCCACTGAGGCACCAACTTCAGTAATCCCGTTTCATATATGAGATTGGTTATTAATAACTCCTTGCCTATTCAATAATGACCCATTGACAATACAATAATGACCCTTCGGCTATATAATAATGAATCATCTTACCTAGTCTCATATATGAAACGGGGTTCACACAAGTTTTTATCCCAAGTCATTTAGTTGCAGGAGTATATATGTATTCTTTAGTCTGTCATGCTGTTGAGCATGATGCGAATTGTAATGAGGACCTAGTCCTTTGAGACCTTTGTCAGTTACTCGGTTCTACGCTGCTCTGCCGTCTTCACTCTCTATACAGATCGAGGATTTAACCATCAAATTAACCATCAAAATCCTTGCAACCTAGCTGACTAGTGTACCTTTTCTTTAGAACGTTATGCTGATCAATAACTTATCTCTTGTTATTGTTCCTCGTTGTCTGTTATGTTATGTGAACATTGAAGCACTTGATTCCTCATAATTAGTAAAGCCCTAACTATTTCTTTCATTTATCCATTCTCTAGCTATTAGCTATCGGTTAATAGATATGGATGTTACTACAGACATAGTATCAAAGGACAAAGTAGTAGAAGTGGACTAACTGATATCAAATGATGAAGATGTTCAGAGAAGAACGAAATTTTTATTTTGGACAAACTCACTGCGACTTTTGATCAAAAGTCGCGAGAGACAATGATCTTGAGCGAGACTCTGCAAATCTATGTTGACATGTTGCAAGGCTAACTTGCCATTGATCAAGCAAGTCCAAAGCCGGAACCACACCACAAATGTAGATTCACATCCGAAGGTAGCTGATTGACAAGAATGCTCAAAATGAACATGCATGACTAGTGCCTCCTAGGAAGAATAATGTGAAGGTTAAATAAATAACACATTATATCTTACAATATATTATGTTTTTACATATCAGACCCATACAAACTACTTGAACCCAATAATCTATAAAAATTATTTAAAGAGGAACATTTTCCTCAGTGTACGTCGCGTCACGTAAGCACGGTTTTTTAAGGATAGTTTTAGTTAAAAAGGAAAAAAAGAGAAAGAAAGTTTGCAATTTCAAAAAGAACCATACGTAAAGAAAGTATAAGGAAGATATATATAAGAAAGATTTCAAAAAAAAAAACAAAACTTAAGCTAGAAACGTAAAAGAAAAAAGTACAAGAAAGTTTTTTTTTTTTGGACTTCAACGTGGGGCTATGCCTAAAGTATAAGAAAGATTGGAATTTAATTAAAAAGAGTTAGAGAAAGTTGTAACTATTGTTTATTGAAATTGGAATCACATATATAATAGCAAAGAGGTTACTTTACAACCGGTTGTACAATGCAATCTACAAAAGTAGTCAAAGAAAGTTGTCTACCGTTATTGTGGGAAAATGGTATGTAAAAAGTTTATTTATATGAATAATTTAGGGGTTTTTGCCCCCAATAATCCCTACTTAGACGGTTTATTCCACAATAATCCCAACTTTATAAATTACCCCCAATAATCCCTACTTGAACCTCCGTATCCCCAACAGTTTAATGTATTCCGACACCCTCTTTTCCGGCGAAGAAGTGCAACGTCGCATGGTTTTTGGACAGAGGAGCTGACTGGGCAAGCTGATTGGGCAAAAAATCAGACTACCCCCCTTTCCTTTTCCAGCAGTCTCTCTCACCGATTTCCCAAATTTTCAGTTCTTCCCCCAATTTTAATTTCTCCATCTTCCTTTTGTCAATCAATTACCAGAAACTCAGAAATTGATGAACTCTAAAAGTAAAATTCTCAATTTGTTTTCATTCCATCAATTAAACCCCAAAATTTCACAAACGAAATTGATAAATCCTAAGAGTTAAATCCGTAAATTGTTTTCATTTAAATCAATAGAATTGAAAATCCCCAAGAGTACAAACCCAGATCAAACCCAATAA
>ONZK01001059.1:18795-31278 GCA_900322385.1 Pharnaceum exiguum | reverse complement strand
CATTTCTTCATTCATCTCCCTCATAAAACAAAACCCAGAAATAAACCCACAAAACCCCCCCCCCCAAAGACCAATGATCTTCTCCAAACCCCGCACTCTACTATCTCTCCTAACCCATCAAAAGAACAACTTTAAAAAACCATTTCCACTTTTCACCAACAACAACGCTTACCAACACCACCAACAGCAACAGCAGAAGCGTTTCCTAACAAAAGTACGTTTAAAATGGGTGAAAAACAGGACAATAGACAGCATAATAGACAAAGAAACAGACTTAAAAGCAGCCATGTTACTAAAAGACGCTATTAAAAGATCACCAACATCTTACATAACTGAAAAAACTGTTTCTAACTGGCAAAAGCCACTTGGTTTAACTGTCCCTGTTCTCAGGTTTCTTCGAAGGTATCCCACTCTCTTTCATGAGTTTCCTCACCCTAGGTACGCTAGCTTGCCTTGCTTTGACCTTACGCATGTGGGTTTGTCGTTAGATTGTATGGAAAGAGAGGTTTTTGAGAAAGATATGGATGGTGTTGCATGTAGGTTAGGAAAGTTGCTTATGATGTGTAAGAGTAAGTGTTTGCCTCTTAGTTGGATTTATCCTTTGAAATGGGACATGGGTTTTCCTGATAGGTTTGAGAAGAGGGTTGTGGAGGAGTTTCCGGGGCGGTTTCGGGTTGTGGAGGGGAGGAAGTTTGGAGGGATTGGGGTTGTGCCTTGTTTGGAGCTGGTGAAATGGGAGGATGAGGTTGCGGTGTCGGTTTTGCATAGGAGGAGTGAGGAGATGGGGGTGGGGGATGTTTTTCGGAGGTTTAAGAAAGGGCAAGCTCCGGTAGGGTTTGATATGAGCTTTCCTAGAGGGTATGGTGGGCAAAAGAAGGTGAAAGCTTGGATGGATGAGTTTGATAAGTTGCCTTATATTTCGCCGTATGAGGATTGCTCGAATATTGATCCGGAGAGTGATCTTATGGAGAAGAGGGTTGTTGGGGTTTTGCACGAGTTTTTGAGCTTGACTATACATAAGAAGACCAAGCGGAATTATTTGAGGTGCTTGAGGGAGGAGTTGAGTCTCCCTCATAAGTTTACCCGGATTTTTACTAGGTATCCGGGGATATTTTACTTGTCGCTTAAGTGTAAGACGACGACTATTACGTTGAAGGAAGGGTATAGGAGGGGGAAGTTGGTGGACCCTCATCCGTTGGCTCGTGTTAGGGATAAGTTCCATTATGTGATGCGGCAAGGGCTTCTTCATCGGGGTAAAGGTGTGAAGCTGTTGTCGCCTGAGGACTACTTGATTGATGGTGGTGAGAATGTGGAAGGAGAAGATGGTAGTGATGCCGAAGAGTCTGAGGTTGAAGAAGAATGCTGGGAGGAAGGAGCTGCTGGTTTGAGTGAAGAATCTGATGGCTAGCACTATGGATCAGAAAGGTCATGGTTGGTGTCTGTAGCTAGAGGTAAGAATGTGCGACATAAATGCGGATTACTTCTTTTGAGCTATCATGTTTTATTTGTACTTCGTTCAAATGCGTTGAATGTGTGATATTTGGATTGCCTTTTTCTTATGACTTGTGGTTCATTACACTTGCAAAGGCATCAGATTTTCGTTCACTTTGTTTAAACTGCGAGAGTCTTGAGCTTCAAAGGAGGATTTATTAGTTACAAACTTACAATATCATATAAAGGCTAGTAAGTTATAGCATTTCTTCCTTTTTCTTTATGGGAGATGAGAAATAGAACACTAGGGCCTCATGATGTGGGTTCTGCTTGTGCTGTTACCTGTTGGTTCATCAAACTCCTGGGAGGGCTATGCAATCGTTATTCGTTTAGTCAACAGATGATCCCTGTCTTCTAATCAAATTTTAAGCGCTTACCCAACTTAGAACCACGTGGCAGTAGCCTTTTGTATGTGTTTTGAGCTTACTGCATTGCCACACTCTGGCAAAGGAATTGAAAACTCGTTTCCCCTCCCTCTTCCCCAGCTCTTGTGAATTGGCGCCATACCTTTGTTGTTTGGTCTGTTCCTATTTGTCGCATGCTTATTGGGGTGATTTTTTTGTATATCTCTTTTAGATGATGTGGAAACTCGACATTTGACATTGAAATGCAAGGAGTTGGTGCATTATTTGTGTTTATCTGTTTATAATCGATGGCAATTGTATACTACTTTCTTCTCCAACAACTGGAATAAAAGAATGAAAAAAAAAAAAGAACCATGTGTCCTTGCTCCTTATGCTTCCAGGTGTTGCATGTGGCCCATACAAGAATTGTAAATTTGCTTCTGAGGTAAAAACTCAACCCTGAGTAGGTAGCTCAGTTGGCAAGACTTCTCAGATTTATGCTAGAGGTCCCAAGTTCGAGTCCCCTCAGGGCCACTGCTTTTACCGGTCGTTAACTTCAGGGCCCATGGGATTAGTTAGGCAAAGCCTAGATACCCATGTTATCTAAAAAAATCTGAGGTAAAAACTCTGGTCCTCGCTGCGTTTAGTAGCTGTAGTGTATGCCTCTAGTTGTCATTTGAATGTGTGATGTGATACTCTGAGCTCCTGCTAAAGCAATCAGCGTCATGGACTTTGCTAAATAAGCATGTATTGCTCTCAATGAAGCTTGCCGGGATTCCCTGCGAACTCAACGCATCTTCTTTTATAACATCTGCCAATTTCATATCTCTCATATAATCCACATTACAGCTCACCTTAATGACTGTTTGTGTCGTAGAAATTAAATCAGCTATCACGGATTATTGTGTGTTTTAACATAGAGCCTTTAGATGAGAAGAGAGAGTTGCTCAAGTGGTAGAGAGCACACCTTCAACCCTTGAAGTTTGGAGTTCAATTCTCACCTGCCTCGGTGCCTCCCTATAAACCGGAAAAAAAAAGGAACATACAGACTTTAGATGCAGCTACTCAACATGTTAAATCACAATGCATGGTGTGATTACTGATTCCACATTTCTGGTTTTTTACAATCTTAAAACTATTGGTGCTGCTGCATTTGTCTCTGCCTTGACTCAGTAATCGTTCACAATTACCCAGCTCTTGTCTAAGAGGTTGCTATTAAGCTTATTCTGTCACCTGTGTTGGTGTATCATGTTCTGACTAATTGAATGAGAAACTTAGTTCCTTTCCCATTTGAAAGAGATAGAAAAATAAACAAAAAGGATGCTGTTTTCATGCCCCTTAAAATTCCAGATGTTGCATCTGTCTGTGCAAACATAATATCTGAGAAATATACTCAGATCCTTACTGCACTGTGGTCCTCTTCTGCTCCTGCTAGATAAGCATCATGATTAGCTGTCATCCTTGTAAACTTGGTATATTTTTGTTGATGACATTTCCAATTTCCATTTTTTTGATCTTTCATATGATTGACATTGCAGTTTAGCCCATGGCTTGTCTGTGTTATGGCGTTCCATCAGTGATATGGGAATACATTTACCTGGGTTATTGCAATAAAGCCTTTACAATTTACATGGAGCTGTTTGCTTTCTATTCGCATATAAAATGTGTATCCAGCTCAGCCTGAAATATGATCATGCCTTGTCCTGTTATTTCCCTTAGTATCATCATACCTCACTACCAGAATCAGTTCAATGATTTTTTTTCATGGCAATCTCACATCGCTTCCGTGGAATCATAGTATCAGATATTTGAACTTAGGTCTTTGTTTGTAAGCTAGTTTAGTGAGCATTTGTTATTCTGATTTGACAATGATAGTTGGTTATGGTGTATATACATGACTGTGCTATTCTGATGTGTGCTTCTCTGTGCAAATTTGACGCTGGACTAATTTGAGAACTCATGTCATGCATGACTGTTCTGCTTGCTCAAGGGTTCTGACTCACGGAATCTATCTTTTGGGCTGAGCTTGGGGTTTTTATTGAATCATCCCATTCGAATTAGGAATCTTTTAATCAGTTCAGAGGGTCTTAACAAGCAAAATTTCTATCAATGCTAAAAGTTATAATAAAAAAATTAGACTGAAGATATTAAGCATAACATACAATTTTTTGAAGATAATTGGGTTTGGATTGAGTTTTTGACCGAAAGAAAAGTTTCAGACTCATATTTATATATTTTTTTTTTTTGGACCGGATCCCTTATTCATTCACTGGAAGCGATTGGTGGCTATTCTACATAGAAAGGTCGCCATAGGGTTCATTTGGGGGGTTCAAGAAAAAATGGACCAGTTACCAGAGTGGCCTTTTTTTTTGAGATCAGAAAGGCTTTTTTAATCGGTGCACTTTCTCTTTGTTGTATTGCACCTCTTGCTTGTTTTTGGTCCAAAGATGACATTCGGCTCCATCTTTCTCTCTTTATCATCTTTTCTTTTGCTCTGCAGGCTCCCCTTTGTGTTGCCAGGACGATAGTCATGGATGTGCAAGATGACAATACTGTTGATTACTGGAAGAGGGTCATTTTGATTGCTGCCAAAAAAAAAAAGAAAAAAACATTTACCAGCATGTGTCTTCTAGTTGCTACTACACCTGTCAATGAAGGGCAGTCAGGAAGGCTGGAGCAGAGGAAAGTTTGCATGAGCTGTGGCATGGGGCAAATGGGTAATATTCTAATATACACTGCCAATTCTTGGCTGGTTCTCATTGTTATTCTGATGTGTGGTGGACGTTTGTTATGGTGTATATACATATCAAATGGAATCTGTCGAAGGATTTAAGTTAAGACGTCGTAATCTAATTATTGAAAGAGACTGCATAACACTACGCTTTATTCTCAGTCTCACAGGATAGATCCCCAGCCAAGGAGGTTTCATCCTAGTCCCCCCAACTATGATTTGGATTTGAGCTATCCCGAGTTTCCATTGTATTCATGGTGTGTTGTCCCAACTCCCGTGGTTCTGGATGCTGTGACACATGATGTGCGATAATGGCTGTATACCAAATTTTATCACATTTGTTTTAGCTGTTAGGCTCTTTAGCCCATTAAACTGAGGCTAATGGAAGCCATTGGAAGGTATAGCTGAAAGGAAACCTTGAGTATTATTTTTCCAAACCTTTCTTAAAGTTGCGACACACTATATCTATAATCTATGTATACTGCATTTCATTCAGCTTAACGAGTCAAAGTTCTCCTGAACTAGAGTGCAGCTCATAGTGATGTCTGGCATCAACTTGAAATGAGACTCTTTTTTGTAAATTTAAAAATTGAGAGATATTGCCGTATTGGGAGGCTGTCATGTCTGTTCATGGGATTGTTGGAGCAGAAGAGTTAGTGAGCATTTCAATTTTGTTATTTTGCCGATACCGAACGGTAATCTGTCACTAAATTTCATTTTGGTACCACTAGGTCTGGCAGTGCCATGCTATGGTGCATATTCGATTGTTATAGAATAGTAGTTACATGGTTTCTCAAGAGGAAAAAGGGGAGTTACATGAGCTTTAAAGCTTCAATGTTTGGGAAGCGAGGAAAGCAAGAAAGTAATTTCCTGCTTCAGAAAGCAAGGGTTTTGAATTCAGTATTGTTCCTCATTATAAGCGGAAACAGTTACCGAGTAGTAGTATGAAGTACACCTTTAAGCCTTAAGGTTCGAAGCTTAAATGTCAGTAGATTTGGTGCCTTCTTGGCGTCCAAAAAATTAAAAAGGTACGCCGACAGGTTCTGGTTTCATGGTTGTTTAACTAGACTTATTGGGTTTCTACTTTCTCATGGCACCTTCCAAAGTATCTTTCAGCGAAGATTAGAAAGATTTCCAGATACTTCTAATTAATTAAAGAGATAGCTTGGCATTAAATATTACTACGTACGAGTTAATCTTTTGCTTATGATGGTGTAATCGCCCATAAAAATGGCAACGGCTAGTCCACGTTTTGTAACTAGTACAATGAGTTGAATATAAACAAAATGCTAGCGAACTTGCTGTTCTCTTATCAGACAAAGCTAAGCACTTTATTGAAGTGATTCCTATAGTAACAAATTTCAAACATTTATTATTAGCCCTATATTTACATCACCTAACTAAATCCTTCACCGCATACCTCCCTTTTGCATGGAAAGAATATTTGCTGCTCAATGGACGACAACATGTGAGCGATCTCCTATATAACATTTCCGCAAAGACATTAGCAATTTATTCTATGCTAGAACTTGTACAACAGTAGATCTTTCCATACTAGAACTTTCTCATTAAACAAAAAGGGAAAGAAAAAAAGATGACAAAAGGTGGCTAGGCTTTGGCAATGCACCTAAACTGAAAAACTGCTTAATAGAAATATGTTCCTCAAATTTCACCTCCCCATATACCCAACAGCAGCAACCCCAGTAAGATGTTTACAAGAAATGGAAGGAAAGCCATTAACTTGAGAGCATGAACCGGGAAAGAAACCTAAACTTGTTAGTGTATAACCATCCCTAACCAATATCACACATCTAACTCTTGACACAAAACTAAAATATGAGGTTGTAGAACCCTCATAATTGGCGCCCGAAAGCTGTATATTCCGTTCAACTCGGGACATTTTGGGCTAACATAACAAATTACCACAAAATCATGTGTATATACCAGGAGGTGAGAAAGATACTTCAATAATGCGATGGCTAGTCCCAGGCGCTATCTGCACCTGCACTGTAACCTCCTCCTCCATAGAAATTACTACTGCTGTTGCCCCCTCCATAGTAATCATTGCCCCCACCACCACCACCACCACCACCCCTATTGTAGTCCCTGTCCCTCCTGAAATCACGTCCTCCAAAGCGGCCACCACCCCCAGCACGTCTGCTCCGGCCACCCCCATAAGACGCCCGCTGCGAAAAACGAAGCAGCCAATCAGGCACCTCCTGGTTTGCTTCTTGCATTAGCTCAGCCAGCTGTCTTGACATTGATGTGTTATTATCATTGAAGAACGCTGTGGCCAGTCCTGTTTTACCAGCTCGTCCTGTACGCCCGATCCGGTGGACGTAATCATCAATATCATTGGGAAGATCAAAGTTTATAACGTGCGCAACGTGAGGGATATCCAGACCTCGAGCTGCCACATCAGTAGCAACCAAAATCGGGGTCATACCACTTTTAAATGACTTGAGAGCATATTCTCTTTCCTGAAAGTTTTTGAAGACAAAATTAACAGCAAATACTTTTGGGTGTCCAACAACCATAGCAGTTGCTGCAAAAACTCTTGAAATTAACATATCATGCATAACAGCATAAGTGACTACGAAAATGTCCACAGCTAGGTGACTGGTCTGGTTTCCAGAACAATTGAGGTATACTAACCCTGATGAGGCAGAAAATAAAGTTCAAACTTTAAATGCGCAAGGCATACTGTTAATAATCATTCCACTCATACAATCAAAGATAATTGGCATGAACCATTTTTTTCCTCCAACTACAACAAAAGGGATGTCAGACACCCACCCACAAGGCAATCGATCTGGAAAATTTAACATAGATTTAAATATCACACCCTTCGACATTCATGGTGCCCCATTTCTTTGAAAGAGGTTGCCAAACAACTCAGAGAAACGAGCATCAGACATAACACCCTTAATCCTCAAAGTACTGAAAACAAACATAAAAGTGCCTGGAGGCAGCAACAGGTACAACTACAAATTCGAGCCAAGCAGAAATCATAAAATAGCAAGACTCATCTCCCAACAGAGCTCTTGAAAGAACCCAGAATCTTGTAACACACTAACACAACAAAAACAAAAATATAACATACCTTCAGAAGTACATCTAATCAAACATTGCACCTCGAAGGAAGAAAACATTTTAATATTCAAAAGAAAATTTAACAAAGTACTGGGGAAGGAAAGAAACTAGCATGAACAGTAGATGACATTTTCCCTAAACAAGTGCAAATGATCGCTGGAGCATCATGTAAGGGTAGATAATTACACAGAGAACAACACTTTTTTTTGGCAAACAAGATATTAATAATATCATATTAACATGTACAGTACCCTCTTTCAAATTTAACTTCGATAGGCTCACCTGTTGTGTTCGATCCCCATGAATACTAGTTGCTGGAAACCCATTTGAACCCAACCAATGTTCCAATGAATCAGCTCCTTTCTTGGTCTCCACAAAGACAAGTGTTAATGATTGCTGCAGTCACAGTATAATAAAATCAGATCAAGAATCCAGAAATAACGGAAGGCAATCTTCATTAGACTTCATCGAGAGCCGGGTGCAAGAAAAAACTAACTCCTCATTATAAATGCTGACTCGATATTAGCCTAAATTTGCCTGAGAAAGAAGAGATGGGGGAAAGGAGGAGGAAAGATACCTTGCCCTGCACACCATTTGCTCTTTGAGCATGTAGCAAGTCCATCAGATGGCTTCTCTTGTCAGAATCAGGTACATATTCTACCCTCTGAACTATCAGATCAGTGCTTGAACCAACCCTTCCAACGGCCAGGAAAATGTAGTTGGACAGAAAATCAGAGGCCAGCCTCTGCACAGCAACCAAAGGTATGAGAATACATGTCACTTTGCATCAAACATTTCAAATCAAATGCAAAATACAGACATGATGAACTTAAGCCGATAAATTACTTAAACCAAGACAGACCCACAAACCAGTAACCACAAAGATGGGATATTGTGATACCTTTTTAAAAAACAGAGCACAAACCATAAAGGGAAAAAGAATAAACTAACTGTACACACAGAAGTCACCCGGACAGTTCTTTAAATTTCACAAAAATCCCACAAATTAACAAACATTGCATGGAAAATATTGAACAAACACAACAGAACAGAAAAACTAAATTAGGTAATTAACATACTCTAAGGGTAAGACATGGAGCAGTGAGCAATTAAAAAGGGTACATCTAACAGGTAAATTATAATTTACCACAAAGTAGGACAAAAGGCAAACCTGTATCTCTTTGGGGAAGGTAGCACTGAACAGCATTGTCTGTCTCTCACCACGACGAGGCATGTCGGTTTGTTCAACTATCTTCCTAATTTGAGGCTCAAAACCCATATCAAGCATCCTATCTGCTTCATCCAGCGCCAAATATTTGATCATCTCCAGTGACACTCTCGCTCTCTCAAGAAGATCTACCAGCCTTCCAGGAGTTGCAACAAGAATATCAACTCCCCTTTCAAGCTCTCTCAACTGCACACAACCATTCACAATCAGGAAGTAGGGGGGAAAATACAGGCTTGACATAATGCTTCGTCTAGAACAGAAAATTCATTAATTACTATGAATCTGGAAAGAAGAAAAAAAGTTAAACTGCAATCTACATAACATTACTTTTGAAGACATCAAGTCAATACATTAACTATCAAAGACAGCATCATGCTCAAATAATAAAATAACAAGATTATCTGATAAACAATGATAGGATCATGCTTGAATAAGAACAGCAATTTCCATAGCACCTCTTATCTTTACTAGACCTTAAAGCTCTGATGCACATCATTGCTATAACAGGACTTAACACCATCATCATCCTACAGCGCACTAGCCAAAGCCTTGCAGCAACAGTAAGCCAATGCCCCTGTCCAACCCCAAGGTACTACACAATAGCTTGAGGCTAGGATACAGACGTTCAATACAAAAACCGAGACTAATTCACTTTTAGCATCTTCATTTATCTAACACCCAGTTTCAGCAAATGTCATCACCATCAGTGAGTGCTTTTCACGAGACATTGCAGCTGAGCTGACCAAAGCTGAACAGCTGAATGCCATTTTACCATAGCGAAGACTTCAGGCACTTAGCAATAGCAACTAAGATTTTTGCAGTCTATTCATGCCCCTTGGTTAACATTTCAAGTTTCTTTTCAAAATCAAAAGCACTACAGGCAACGGGAGCTCGCTCTTTGCGATCATGCATTCTGAAGATACAAAAGAACAACAAATCCTTGCAACCTTTTTCATCATCATCAATAATACCCTAGTGCCAAAAGGGTTTCGCCTAGGCGAAGTAGGGGACAGGGCGGATGCACTGGTACACAACCTTACCCCATTTGAAACCTTTTTACCAAAAACAAAAAGGGGAGGGGGAGAAAAAAAAGAAAGGAGGCAATAGTACCACTTCCAAAGTTGGTCTATTAACCCGGCCACAATATCAGAGAACATAAAAATCAAAGGAAAAACAAGAGAGCCCAAGATCAAGCATTCAACTAGCATTAAAAAAACACCACAAAAGAAGTGGGCCACTACACACAGTTACGAACACAGTTCAATCAACGAATTCACAATCTGTTCAACCAGCAAAGTCTAGCTATTCTTGCGTAATGCCGGAAAAGTATATGACATAAAGCAAGCAAAAAAATGCAGTCTGACCATCAACTCTCAACTCTGTAAAAAAAATCATATAGTAAGACATTTTCCATCCCCCAGAACATCCAAAATTTCTTCTCCAGTAACGGCAACCACAAAAATACGGTCAGTAATTTTCTCTAGCCAAGTCATGTATAGCATACGAAACAAATTCAAGAAAAGAAAACACCACAAACCTTGAAATCGGCTAACCAAATTTCAAAATAAGAAGCCATGAATATTTAAAAAAACAGTTAACTCAGATGGCATTTGAAGGTGGATTTAGATTATTGCTGAACAGAAGCACGAGAGTGTTATGACAGGTAAAATCCCACCTGTTGGCTGATAGGAGCCCCACCATATGCAACGACCACCCTTACACCGGTTTGGTAGGCAAACTTCTTAGCTTCGTCATTAATCTTGATAAAGACAACAAGCAAAGGTAAAATGAGACATCAAATACATTAAAAAATAAGGATATTATCCCTAAAATAGCAAATATAACAGGGAAGCAGCACTCACCTGCATTGACAACTCCCTCGTAGGAGACAGAATAAGGGCATAGGGATAACAAGTTCGGTAATTACGACCCCTGTTACTCTGCGTATGCTTCATGATTCCGCTAATAATAGGGAAGCAGAAGGCAGCAGTCTTTCCCGAACCAGTCTGAGCACAAGCCATCAAATCCCGACCAGCAAGGGAAATTGGAATGGCGTAACGCTGAACCGGGGTCGGCTTCACATACTTGCACCTTCTAATATTAGCATTGAGTTCTGCCCCAAGATCAATATCAGCAAATGTACCAACAGGAGGAGGCACATTATCCCCACTCGTCTCAACAGGAATATCCTCATAAGCATCAAAATTAATCCCAGAATTCTCCTGCTCAGCAAACGTCTCCTCCGGAGTAACATCATCATCATTCTCAAACGGGTTCGCCTCCCTTATATTCCCACGGTCCCACCCACCAGTACGGTTATTCCACCCACCTCCACCTCTCCCTCCTCCTCCATACCCACCACCACCACCACCACCACCTCTACCTCCTCCAAAATCAGGCCTCCCAGCACCCCATCGCCCAGCAGGTGGCCCACCATAAACAGGCCTATCATTCACAGGAGGTGGAGCAGCTACTGGAGGGCCGGGAGCAGGCTCCGATCCCCCCTGTCTGCCACGAAGGTGAGGTGGAACATAGGTAGCCTTGGTGGGGCGTGACCCGCCCACCCCGTTCTCGGTCTCAGCCTTGTCCACGGAATCCGCCCATGATGTTGTTGTCATCATTCTAGCTTTCTTTCTTCGTTTCTTTCAGCTCACTTACCAGCTAACCCTAATTTCCTAAAACTAACTATCTGTAACTCCAACGTCACCAGTCCGAAACCACCCAAATTGCTTTCTGCAATGTAGATCAATATTTTCATTATCAAACAAAACAACCCTAGTCATTCTATCTCATCTAATCTTATCACATTACTACCCAACAACCACAAAATCAATCCAATGCACCAAAAAATGAAAACTAAAAAACATTAAAAAAACACAGATAATTAACAAAACACACAATAAATGCAGACAAATTACTTCATAATAAGAATAAATGCACAA
This sequence comes from Pharnaceum exiguum, assembly GCA_900322385.1. Lineage (NCBI taxonomy): Eukaryota > Viridiplantae > Streptophyta > Magnoliopsida > Caryophyllales > Molluginaceae > Pharnaceum > Pharnaceum exiguum. Next base: position 19,449 of record ONZK01001059.1, on the reverse strand, counting down.
ATAATAAAAACAAACTTATCTCATACCAACAGACAAAAGACATTCAAATAAATGGAATATCTAATCTAATCAAATTAAACACAAACATTACCATTAAAAGCATAGAAAACACAAAAACATAAAAAACGCAAAAGACATAAAAATTAAAGAGCAATGAGAGCATGCAGACATACGAGGAGCATGAATGAGGTGAAATCGTCAACGAAAGAGGTGAAAAAATAAAGGGAAATTGAAGAGAAACAGCATCGAAACAAACCCCCAAGAAAAAAACAAACAAAAAAGAAAAATAAACAAAATAACAAAACAAACTATCTATATATACAAAGAGAGAGAAAGCGAGATAAGCGGATGAGAGGAGAGAGAAAGGGGGAGATACGAACCTGAAGGGGGAAAAAAGATTGATAGGAGAGAGAGAGGAGTTGAGGAAAAGGAGAAAAATAGAAAACCCTAGAGAGAGAAAGTGATAGAAGATTGTTGTTGATGGTGGTCGACAAAATTGGGATCTTACAAAACAAATGCGAAAATATCTCACTACCGAATATATAGAATACTTATTTTTATTTTTATTTATTTTTTTTTTTGTTTTTTTTTAAAAATAGATCTTTGAGAGTGGCGATGGACGATAGATGGTGGTGATGTGATAAAAGGTTGAGT
>ONZK01001059.1:0-16566 GCA_900322385.1 Pharnaceum exiguum | reverse complement strand
GGCCCGCTAGATTAAGAAATTGTATCTAATAAATTACAATAAAAGCATAGATTTCTATTAATTTATTTTAATATTTAATATAATATTAATGAAATTTAAAAATTATTGAGTAAAATCTCTAACCTAAAATTCACCCGTCAATTTTCAACCATTTTCGAGTTTTGGGTTAAAATCTCTTTAACAAAACCCGAAAAAGGGTTGGATTAAGTCAGGTGAGCGCATCGAAGTGTAGGAGATGAAGTCATGGAGTGTTCTTTTTAGGTGGCCTATTTTCTCTCGTAGTCTGGTGTATTCATTTTCTAAAAACCAATCGAGTTTTTAGTTGCGCAATTTGTCAAGGTGTAAGCTAAAGCTCATGGAGTATATGGTTTCTGACATGAGGTATCTTGACGTGCGAATTAAGATTAGATCAACCTTAACGGACAAATGTGAAGATGTATGATAACTATATGAACTTCTAGAATAAAAACTGGCACAGCTCATCAAATCTGCAAGAACCATTATTTAAGCAATATATAACCTTCAAAACCAAAGATCTATTCTTCTGCTATGTCCCTCATGTCGTATGATTTTGAATTGAAGATTTTAAGATTACGTTAAAGGGCAAAGATATGCGCATGTAGTGGAGGACAGTGGAAGATTATATAACTGATCCAAATAATTGCATTAGATTTGAGCTTTAAAGCAATTATTTTTAATTTGATGATTCTCCCTACTTCGAGTCCAATCACATATATAGTTTCAGAATACTTAGAGCTTTGACTTCTTAGTACTGGTTTACTACTACATAAACCAATTTTTTCTTTTATTATGATTCTCTACGATTAAGTAATCACCTTAGCTGGCTTCTGTTGCTATCAGCATACATTTCAAATACTAGTGCTAACACACACAAGATTTTATTTTTGGTAGCTTAGCTTGTTCAGACCCCAACAATGTAGTGTACACTCTGTGTATCACATACTTGTTGTATCACAATTGAGTCAGGCCTATAGTATAAAATTTCATAATGCAAACTGCATCATGAATCGTACGTACTCCAGAGCAGAGAAGGAAAGACTGAGTTACAATCATGTTACAATCACTTACACAGGCATAATGGCTTAGCTTTTGTAATGCTACCCTTACCACCTTCATTTGAGATGGATATTGAAATGTTACGCAGCCTTTTACTTGCAAAACCAACTATAGCCTATAGGACCATGTTTGAATAGTTATTGAGTCATTTTGATTGAAACATTTGCCAACATATCAAGTGGCCGGATTTTACACATTGAAAGAGTAAAGCAAGGATTACTGCTAGTATAAACAAAGATGAAAAAGATTAAGTAAATGAAAAGGCAAAATCTATACGCTACTACATAAACTTGGTTTCTTAAAAAGTAGTGGTTTGTTTAATCGTTTCTTAATTTTATTTTCACTTAATATTTGTGAAGGGAAAGCGTTTCGAGCTCCCTCCACAAACCACTTGTACAATGCAAAATAAAGGGCAAGAAAGGAGGCAACTCTACACTTTCAGTTCTTTCAATACTTTATTTTTTGATGGAAAGTTCCTTTAATACTTTGCAAAAGGGCTTAAAAAGTCCTTCCAAACTTATGACAACCATATATCCCATGCTTTGAAGTTTGAAGGTGGGAAGACAAGAGTATTCCTAATAAGAGCTTTTGTCAAAAGCCATTTGACTTGATTCATCGGTGAAACAAAAACTAGTATCAAATCAACGGCTTTACAGTCAATGAAAAGCTACTAGTACCATGGCATGTTGGCATCATTCAAATACTAGAAGACAACTTATGCATATGATTTAAATGAAGACCATTAGAGGTTATTGGAGATGGAATTTACAATGTGTCCAATTGTCCATTATTGAGCTTAGTATTCTCTAGAGAAGTGCATCTGTTTCTATAACATAAAGGTAAACACTTGAACAAAATTGCTAAATGAAAACAAATAGTTACGATGAAACATAACAATTATTACGCGTGTCCGGCAGAGGGTGGTATGTTGGGCCGTTGGCTGTTGCTGACTTCAGTTGCTTCACAGAAAATATGACCATAGTCGACTAGTCGTACATGCTGAAGTTCTTGCCAAAACATACTTTATGGCAATTCATTAGGACATAAGTAGTTGCCAGTTGGGATTGCTGTCTGTAACAAATGGTCCAGAAATTCACAGATAAGGAAAGCTGACGATTTCCATTTGCTGACGTGATGGAACTTTCTGCTTGAAACAAAATGTCAAAGATAAAAGATTGGTATGCAAATTGCATGCTACCAAGTACGGACTTTATGGACGTCAGTCACTCTCCAGCCTCCTTTCTGTCCTTAGAGTTCTAACATTGTGTTTGTGCTAGTGTTCTAAAACAAGAACAGGGCTGCAGAGTGCGGACAGAAGCGATTGCCACAGTTTCAGGAGTTCTGTTTTCAGGAGAGGGGTTGTGTGCAAACCCCGACCCCCGTGCAGCACACAGGCTATGCGAAATGATTGTAACAGCCAGCAGCACTTGGAGAGGATGTCACTACCAGGATCAGGACGGTTACGTATAACCAGAAAACTGATGGGGGAGATCACAAGCAACCGTGTGTCTTGCATAAGAATAGACCTTTCATAATGGTAAGTTGGTAAATATATTGGTATTCTATGATTCAGAGTTTCAGACTACTTCATGTTTTCTGCTGTACTGCCGGTGATCGTGTACAGGATTATAGGAAGTCAGGAACCCACTACATGAAGTGCAATATAGGCAATCATGAGATCGATTTCATGAGATTAGTCTGAACATCTATATACAATAAATGGATTATATACTCATTAAGCTCGCCTAGCAAGAAGTTAGTACAAATACATATTCTATACAATGTCAAAAATTAGGCAAGCATCATAAATGGAGTTGGGCAAATAGAGATGGTACAAGATCTACCACAGACCAAGCAAGTCCTGCATATTGCACGAACCTGATGCCTGTATCAACATCAAAGGAATCCTCCTGGCAGAAAAAGAAAAATTTCTGAACATAACCTGGTGACTGTTTTGCTTGGTCCGACTTCTTGCCAGCTGCTGATCCATTTAATGCTGGAACGTAAGCCGATGACTTTATTGGAATACCCATTGCGTTTAATGTTGAAGGCACTATCCACTTTGCAAGTGCCTTGCTGCAAAACTTTACTAATAGGATGGTGGGAATGCCTACAAGCATCCTCCCCAAAAAGACAGGAGCAGTGAGTCCTGGAGTAAAGATGCGTGGAATATTTTCATGGTGAAACTGACGATACGTCTGTTGTACCCCAGCAACCTGGACAACCGAACAAATATAGTGATGAGCTACTCAGAGCATCTGGCATTCGTAACATAAAAGTAAAACTGCAAAGACAGTTGACATTCATCTTCTTCTTCCATTTTTGTTTTCATTAATTTTTAGTAGTAGGGATTTCTTAATTTTACTTTCCCTTAGGAAGAAAGAGTAAGGTAGATCTAATTCACAAAGACAAGTCATTTGTAAATACGGTGGGAGTTTTTAATCTCAAGGAACTATGTGATAGCTTATAGGAGTGTAAATGATTTTTTTTATTCATCAACTAAAGGTAGGCTTCATTTCTTCAGCAGCTCAGGCTGAAGGTCAGGTGATAAAGGATGCTGCTAGACAGGCAATGTAAAGAATCTTAAATCTATCCAGTTGTGGTGTAATTACAAATGATGCTAAAGCAGAGACCTTAGCTATGTTCTTATCTAAAAAAAAAAAAAAAAGAGACCTTAGCTATGCTGATCAGCTGATCCAACACGCCATCAAGGATTTAATCTGTTTGTTTGATTTATGTTCAATCAGTTTGTCAATAGGGAGGTTACGGATGCAAACACTTGCTATCACAGAAAGAAGAAAGCATTCTCTGTGTCTTTCAGTTGTGTAATAAAAAAAAACTAATACTCATGTTTCCAAATGACAAGTCCGCCTTTGTTTTTTTTTTTTTTTGAGTGGAAAATAAGAAAACAGAAAGGGTAATTTATGCTTGAAATCAATATGTGACCAACAAATAATACGTTTACTCGACCAAAATAAATAATTACAAAAGTTGCCAAGTGTTTTATACTTACGATTCCAAATGCAACACCGTTGAAGGCTGTATGAAACTCAAAGCTGGGTGTAGGAATCTCCGGAGTTGGATAAGCAAAAAACAACAAGAAGCTAAGGGCAGCCCAAAATGTTGTAACTGCAGTAAAACATAACATGTGCCAATCAGAAGTAGTCTTAAAATTTCATGAACATTTAGAGATCAACAATGAGCTATCACAAAAAAAAGAAAAGAATCTCTACTATCTCGAATAAATACTTTCCTTTTATCTTCCTCAACCAACTATTTTGACCAGGATTACAAACCAGATACTCTATCTATCTCGATTCCTATCTTTCAACATTGTTCTTCCCTATGCAACACAATTAGAAAGCTCAAGGTAAGTTATCCCCACTCACTCGTTCTAATATGGAAGCCTCTATTTCTTACAGCTAGTTCGATCTTTCGGTCTCAGAGGTCATCTCAATCTTCTTTCAAACAGGTTCCACTTCCAGGAGGATGACACAATAGCTTACCCCAGTTCAACAGTTCATGTCCCAGGAAATTTTACATCTCGATTCTTGACATTGGAGGAAGAACTGAATTACTCGCCCTTTTTTTCTTTGCCTTTATAGGCCGAGTAGTAGAGGCAATCACAAATCACAGGGAAAAAAAAGGAAAAAAAAACAGTTTTCTTATGGTCAAGGTCATCTGGCCTTGGTCCCTGGGTATTAACCTTCTGTGTTTTCTAATTTGTTTACTATACAGCTATACAGGAGATTTAAAAAAAAAACTCAAGACTTCCTGTCGACACAGATTCATGTGATTTCAGTATCACCCTGACACATCGTTTACAATACTGCAATAACAAGGGTGCTGCTCAAACAATTTTTTTAGCAGATTAATGCCTACACATTGGAAGTCCATAGGAAACCCACATTCTAGAAGAGTTCCTTGTCTTCAGCATGTTATCACTCTGGGTACATGTATTGCAGACTTGCAGTACATAATCATAAGAGATAGGATTCAGACAATGCACTTCCAAAGTGATGTTCCTTCTCAACCTGCTACACATATTCCCACTTAATCCTGTATGAACCCACCAATACAATACTGTGAAAAACTGCAACTACTACAATTCACCAAAATACTTGCTCAATAATAAGATAAGTTAATTTAAAAGGTTGATGTCAACACACTAACATGCAAATGAGGATGGAAGTAGGGTGGAAGTGTAAATTTACTACGAGTACTCATAACTACTAGTCAAGCTGATAGCTCACAATAAGAAGTGACAAGACTAAAAGGGTGTAGTGCTACTTATCTAACTTCCAAGAGTTCAGTCCTCATTGGAAAAAAGAAAAAGAAGAAGTCAGGTGACTGACCCTCTCTTGTTCTCTGCACATTTCACTTACGGTTGCATTTTTCGGTAAATCACTCAGTTCGCTGTTATAAGACACATGCCAAGTCAAAACCTCAATCAACCTTTATATTTGACAACAAATAATTAATTGCATTTTGGATGCACGTCTACTGTTCTATGTGTAGGAGATAATTTCAACAGATCTGTTTACTTTTTTCGAAAAAACGAAAAGTATTTCATGTTGACCTTGAGCTAATAGCACAGTGCCCTAATCCGTCTATCGTACACCCGGATGTACGAATCGTATTAAAAAATTTTAATTTTTTTTTTCCCTTTTTTGACAAGTGAAATACAACTTCAACTAATTTTCCTCCAGAGGTAAAAGCTATAAGTTCTCATGGATGGACAAATCACAGATTTATAAACTTCTTTGAAACATGCTAGAAGAGCTCCTTATCTTCAGCATTGTTTCCCCACTCTGAGCATTTATATTGCAGTAGATAATCACAAGACATTGGATTCAGACAATAACCTGCCAAAGTATTGCTCCTTTTATACTTGCCCCACATTTTCTGACTTATCTGAACTGAAATAATCCCTATGCACCCAAATGGTTGCTCAACCATAAGACAAGTCAATTTAAGAGGTAAATATAATACACGTTCGAGGACATGAAGATTGAAGAGAGGTTGTACCTTTAACATCTAATAGCAAGCTAGTCCAGCCGATAGCTTAAAATAAGGGAACAAAAAGTATGATATGCTACAAGGGTGTAGAACTACTTTCCTAATTTTCGGGAGTTTTATTCCGCTCTTGGAAAATTTAGCTTATTATTGCCTATTTCTCTAAGTCTCTCACTGTCGCTGTTGTAAAAAAACATGTAAAGTCACTTCAATCAACCCTCTATGTTTGAGAAGTAAAATGCAACTTCCCTTAATTCAAGTTGATCAGAATCCATGGATGCATAAGTCATATGTCATTATCACATTCCCGAGAAGCGAGGAAGAGGCCTCTACCAACATGGGAAGCTTCTTCTTCCTATTCCCCTATACAAGATTGCACACATTACTTTGTAAGAGCTCTTCCCCACTTCAATTACTTAACTTTTGATAACTCTTCTCTTCAAGCAACAACAGCACAAGTGCCATGCCCACTTGAACCAAAGCCAGACCAGGTGAAGGTGTAGCGTATAACCTCCATCCAATATCAACCAATTCTTTAATTTAAGAATTTTCTGCCACTTAGCTTAATGCACACAGTTTTGATACTGATCTGACTTCTGACAGGAGAATATCAACTTAAACTTACAGCGGCAACACTTCCATCATCTCCAGCCCCCCGCCTTAAAGAAAAAGGGAAAAGAGAGAAAAGAAGAAAGCTTGTGAGGACTTCACTAGGGTAAGGAAATCACTGAAAAGGAAATTAATTAGTTAGAAGGTAAACAGGTAGTCAGTCCTTCTCTAAGTTTCCTACACTCTGCTGTGATTAAGAACCTCAACTACCAAAACTATCCTTGCTCATTCATAACCTGATGGGCACCTAGTATCTAGCTATCTACCATTATTGCATTGTAAGTAGACATGGATGAAATTCCATATCTGATCCATGATACGGAAGCTCAGGCATAACAATCAAAGGAAAAGCAACTCAAACTACAGTCATATGCTCTGACAGCTCTGTAACAAAGACAGTTGTGGCAGATGAGAACTTAAATTGTATATCATAGTTCCTGTCTAGTAAATTTCCATCTCCAGTGCTTCATTTATTATAGAGAATGAAAAAAAGGTTGGGCAAATCAACCAAGTGAACCACAATACAGAATTCATAACAAATAGGAGAACCCTGAAAATGCATTCTTATCAAATGGATAAAAGCTAAGGTAGCTCACAATGATTGATCTCTGTGTTACATAGCCCCAACACAATGAACCACGAGAGAGGCAGAAACTCAGTCTATGTGAACTTAATTTTGTTTAGTGATCAAAACAAGATTCCCCCTGTCACAAATTCTTCTTCCTAATTTCTATTTGGCAAACGTTATTGTATGAAAAACTATATCCCCTCACTTGACCCTCTTTTTAATACTACCCTTATCAAAGAGAACATGTGATATTATTTTTTCCACCTTTTCTCAATTCCTTGGGTCTAGTGCAAATTGCACTTAGAAAAGAAGAATACAGGACAGAGGGAGTTATATGTTTTGCCTCATCCAGGATCAGATCCAGTCACTCATCAAGAAAGAGCCAGAATTTAAGCTGCAGTATATGTCACTTTCCCTGGAATAGATATAGAAAATTAAACAATCTTCAGAAATATCTCGCTGTTCAATCTCACATAACTCATTCATCTAAGCTTTTTCCTCAATTATCAACCCACGAGGCTAAATTACATTCAAACCTCTATCTACATCTTAAACTTCAAATTTAAAAACTTCAAGAGATAAACTATTTCATTCTTCCCATGAAGATCTAGCAGACCTTTCCTAAGGACCAAGAGCGCAACAATCATAGAAATACAGAACCAAACAAGACAAGCTTAAGAACTTTGGATAGGAGCAAACTTACCATTCTGCTCAGAGATTACGAAATTGTCAACATGTTCATGGATGGCGAGCCAAAAGACGAGAATTCCCAATCCAATGAGAAAACCAGCAATGACATCAATTATACTGTGCATGCCGAGGTAGACTCTTCCTAACAAGAAAGGCCCATTTCAGTTCAGAGAGTAATTTAATAACACCCATAGTTATCCAATAAATAAGATCACCAGTAGACATACCAAAGGCAACGAGGAAAACAAACACGGCAACCAGACCAAAACCAACCAATGCCTCCATATCATTACCAGAGGACCGAAATGACAGAACATAACACAAAAGATACCTGCAAAAAATCAAGAAACAAGGAGACTAAAAATCATTTCATATGTTCATACTCAACAAGACAAAGAAATTGACAAACAACAAGTTCTTTAAATAAGCTTCATCCAGTAAGATTTTAAACCTCAAAAAATGGTGTCAAACTCTGAAGAAAACTTGCAAGGGTATACAATAAGGCAAAAAATCAATAAGGAAACATTTATTAAAATGAAACGACCGTTGATGTCTTTAAAAAATGCCGTAGCTCACATAAAACTATATGATGCATTACAAACTCAGATGAAATGAGGTTGCAAGATTTTTATTTTTTTTGGGAAAAACAAGAAATCTATCATAACAAGTTACAATCACACGAACTCCCACATGAACTACATAAGGATATTCTCAAATGCCAAAACAACCCATTTGTTTTACTTCAAAAACGAGTAGCTTGAGTACATTGATTTTTCCAAGAATATACCAAGGATTCTTCATACCAAAATCCTCAACCAACAACCACAACCCAGATTAATCCCATATCAGATGAGGTCAAAAATTCTACTTCCTCATTGGTAACACCTCTTGGCAAGCATTTTATTCACCACACAAAGGACAATGAAAAGCAAGCATAAGAAGTAACCACATGAAATACATGACTACCAATCCAAATATAGGAAAACCAATGGCTCGATAATTATCAAAGGAAGAGTTGATCAGAAAAGCAGAGGTCGAATACAAGGTCCATACCCAGAGAGGCAAACTGTATTGAGAGTGTGTGATGAAGGCAGACCATATTCTTGAGCATTCTCTTCCTCATCTTTAGTACCTATTAGTCTCCTAATTGGGGGGCAACTGGGTCTTGGAGCTGACACTACATCCTATAAGCATCATTACATATAATAGTCATATACTAATAACCAAATTCTCTACACTTCTCATAACAATTCAGCTAAAGCTAAGCTCAAGCAAAGAAAATGATGAAACTATACCTTAATACAATTCCCAATGTAATCACAAAATGCCATCAATAGTGTCATTTGCCTTGCCAATTTTCCATGACCACTCTGCATCATTATTATTATTATACCACAAAAGCAACATCATACAACAATTTCAACCATGAAACAAGAACATTCAATGACTAAATGTAACAACAACAAAAAGAAAAGGAAAGGAAATTACCCAGAAAAGGAGAGGAAGGAAACCAGTGTAGAAAGGCACAGAAACAACAAATGACATGGCAGTGAACAAAACATCCAGAAACTTCTGCTGAGATTTCTGCCAAACATACAAAAAAAATTAACAAAAATAACAAACACCCATTAGCCAAAACACATAAATAATCCTACCCATGATCACAAACTTTCAAAAATCAAAATTCTAACAAATACCCATTTTCCAAAACACAAAAACAAGCCTACCCAAGTTGACAAATTTCCAAAAAGACAAATCTTTCACCAAAAAAATCCTACCCATGATCACAAAAACTATCAAAAATCAAAATTCTAACAAATACCCATTTCCCAAAACACAAAAACAAGCCTACCCAAGTTGCTAAAATTCCAAAAAGATACAATCTTTCACCAAAAAAAAGGCAAAAAATCACAAAAAAAGGAAGGTTTATATGAACCTGGATCTGAAGAATGAGAGGGATGCCAGAGGTGACATGGCTAGTGACCCAAGGTTGAGTTAAAGATCTAATCTTTTGAGTGACATTTAGCATTGAAGAGAGTATTATCCATGTTGTTATTCCACCAAGTACTGCCGCCTGCCATGCTGCCACCATCTCCATTCCTCTCTCTCTCCTCTCCTATGCAGCAGCTGACAGACAGTTGAATGGAATGAGAAGGGGATTTTATTGTTTTTTTATATTATGTTGTGGCTGCTGAGCTGAGGGAAAGTTATTGTGGACTGAGTTTGATAGATTGACTGAATAAAAAGTCAGTCAGGAAGATTCACATGGCATGTCTAATGTCGTCATTTTTTTATTTATTTTTTGATATTCCTCTTTGTTTTTTGTTTTGTTTCTCTACCTTTGAAAGTGATGATTCAGATGTCACCCTTTTGGTCGAAAGATTGGTTAATGCTGAATTCTAACGGTCCCGGCCATGTTTGGAAGAAAGCATGAGCAGTTAGCGGTTAGTAGTAGCAGGCGTGAGTTGTTTGGTAACAGTTAGTAGTTTTACAGTGTAAATTATGATGAATAGTGAAAAAGCTATTATGAAGAGCATTTTCCGAAGAGCATTTTGGGCCCTCAAAACTACTATTTACCAAACATGTCCAAGAGTATTTTCTGATCGATCAAACTACTCTTACAACACAAAATGCTAACTACTCATTCTAAACGCTCTTTAACCAAACAAGGCCTTAAGTGTATGAAGGTTGTGATTTGTGATGGTCTGAAAAGCAAACTTTTTTTTTGGTTCACTCAAACGAGGGCAATATTGGAAGTTCACTATATCTTTTAGACGAAAATTTCATTTAAGGGTATCAAAACAATACTTTTAAGGTTTTTTGGGTGTTGTTACAAAAAGAGTTATATAACGGGTGTTAATAGAAAAGCGACTATGGCCTTGTATGGTTAACAAGGTGGGAATTCACTTCCCATGAAACAAAAAACTCATGAATTAGCAATTGATGGGAAATAGCCCAAAGTGTTTGGATACACATGGGAAAACACAATAGCATGGGAATTGAATATGAATTGTTGTTTACCTAGGGGACCCTAGGTTAGCAACTTTCCACATATCATGGGAAGTTACTTCCCATGGGAATTCAATCCCCACATCAAAAATTCTACTTCCTAGGAAGAACAAATTCCCATGGGATGAAGTGTGTAACCAAACAAGCTCTATATAAAAAGGGTGGTACAACAATTTTGCCAAAAATAATAATAGTTTTTTATCAAACAAAACAAAAAGTGCCAACCCTTGGGTCAAACCGATCCAACCGGAGCCCGAGCCGTAAATTACAAACCCAAATAATCGAACCAAAAAACCAACCACGAACAACTGAATCCAAAACCCGATTAACTGGCCCGATTGCGAAGTCTATATAATACACCCATAATGGCGTAGAAATAGAAACGTACCAAGGACACGCTCACACAGTCACACGCTCACACGCTCGTCCAAAGAAAAAGGAGGCTGCTATATACAACAACCCAAATTTACTAAATGTAACAAGTTAACAACCCTTTTTAAAAAATGATAAGCAAATTACTATCCTAACCGTATCCCTTAATTGAAACAAAATACCCTCTCTCCTTCCCCATTCATGAGAAATGCACGAACCAGATTACCAGTAACCATCAAACATGTACCTTGCATTTTTTTTATAGTCTTTACACTTCTCTCTCAAAAACAAATGCTCCTTCCTTCCTTGACACTCTCAATACCAATCAAACCCACCCACATTTCTTTCCTTCACGTCTCCAACTCCCTTCATCATCCGGTAACAAAAAAGAAGGATGAGTGGTAATTTGAGGACAATGATGTGCCGGCCAAGCGCGGTGTTGTCATCCCTGATCTGCTGCCGAGAATATGATGTTGGGTTTCGAGTAAAATCCAGATTCCGGTTCCCAAAGCCGGACTCTAACCCGTTCCTTTCTATCTCCGCTCTGACTGCTGCTGCGTGTTGCTACTCATCATCATAATAATCGTAGACTGGTGATAAGTCCCCTTACAATGTCCGTGGTCAGTCCACTCAGACTTGCGAAGTCAACTTTACAGCAAAGTCGAGCGTTCATTGACAACAAACTCTCGACTTGCTGCGAGTCGAGAGTTCATTGTAACTGAACTCTCGACTTGCTGCGAAGTCGATCAGTTTGGTCAACTAGCAGTTGGCTCCATTGCTTCTTTTTTTTTTGGTTCAATGGTAAAGCAAGACTATACAATGATCACTGATAATTGATTGATGAAATGCCGGGCGTGAAAGGCTGACCTTCATATTTTATACAAATGATGATTGATTGTTACCTTTGAGAAGGTGAGGAACATGTTATTGGGCTGGAGAAAAGAAAAAAGAACTCTGTTGATAGAGTCAATTTAATTTGCTTTTAGACTTGACTAAGGCATTAAACTGATCTTCCATTACAAAATGGTCACTCTCATATAAGAGATTGAGAGATGTGGACAGGAGAGAGACAAGGTTAAACATATCCTATTTTGTAAAAGTTTTAAAAAGGTCGTTCCATTTAGTAATTTGGGTTAGGGGTTTTTGCCCACAATAATCCCTACTTGGAGCGATTATTCGGGAATAATCGCTACTTCGGAAATTACCCCCAATAATCCCTACTTGGACCCTTGTGTCCCGCAGCAGTCCGACGACTAACGGTGTTAAATTTTCCGTTTGTACCGTTAAAGAGTTTTCAATACATTATTATATTGTACACTTATTTCTTGATATTTTTTTTAAAATTGATTTTTGGAGACACCCATCCACTCAGTACCTTATTTAATTTCACAAGTATTTCCTTATAATTTTCATTGTTATCTTGAATCTCGTACTATAGGTACTATCAAAAAATTTAAAATCATTTTTTTTAAATCTTATGTGAATTTTATAGTATTTTTTATCACGAGAAGGATTTACACCTTATATTTAATAATTTTGACAATTAATATGCATAATATAATAAAATAAGTGTACAATATAATTAATAATGAAAACTCTTTAACAGTACAAACGGAAAATTTAACACCGTTAGTCGTCGGACTGCTGTGAGACACAAGGGTTCAAGTAGGGATTACTGGGGGCAATTTCCGAAGTAGGGATTATTGTGGGAAAAAACGCCTTTGGGTTATTACATTTAGCAATTATGAAGAAAAATGAATCGAGGGTATTCTTGACTTTTCACAGTATTGATTCTTTCCGTTATATGTAAGCCAAAACCCCCAAATTTTATTTCATATATCCAGAAATCAAAACCCCCATTCTCTCTCCTCTCTCTCTCCTCCGTCTCTGCCCCTCACTCTTCCCGACGATTCAATCGTCACCAACGCCCACCGTGCCGGAGAACATCGCCGGAGCCACTCGCCTCTGGAAGAACAGACCGAGGTAGATTTAATTCTTATCGAAAATAATTAACTTTTGTTTGATTTGATGCCTTTTCTTAAGGAATTTTAATTAATCGTATGTTTCTTATTTAGCAAGAAATATTATGTTATTTTATTTGATGCATTTCTTTTAACTCCATTTTTTTTTTATCATCAAGGTTGGTTGTTTTCCCTCTGATCAAAATGGAATTTTTGTTGTTAAAAATCCATTCATTTAGCTTAAAATTTTGTGTGGTTTCATTTGTGGGACAGTAGTCAGTATTCATTTAGTTGACAAAAGAGACAGTTTTCTTCTGTTGTAATGAAATGCATTAGCTCCGCGTTAGTCATGGCGGATGTTTGCGGCGATATGGGGTGGCACGCCGCTCTGGTAGGAGGTTGAATGGCCGGTAGTGTGGTCGGATTGAATAGAGAAGGGGTTCCGTTAGTTTGGTTTGGATTGAAAATGTATTTCTTGTAGTGTTGTAATAAATTTCTCGGAAACAACCTCTCTGTTTTCTTAAATAGGGGTATGGTTGCGTACATCCTGACCCGCAAGCACCCCCATTGAATGGGGATTTACACGGGATTGTTGTTGTATAATTGAAGTTGTACACCTAGGTGTATGATATAAATTGCATGTGTTCTCTTCTTTTATTGTGTTCTCTTTGTTGTTTAAGGAAGTGATGATTCAGATGTCACCGTTTGGTCTGAAAGATTGGTTTATGCTGAATTTTAACGGTCCAAGTGTGTGCAGGTTGTGAATTGTGATGGTGTGGAAAGCAAATTTTGTGTATTTTTGATGAATTGTAATTGAGATGTGTATATGGATGTTTGTGGGTGGTTTGAATCCCGTTTAATGGTAGCCGATTTCAAGTGGTTGTGACTTGCGGCACTAAGAGCTCGTTTGGTTTTATGTAGGAACTGAATTTTCCATGAGAAGTGCTATTTTATGGGATGTTAACTGGTGTAAGTAGCTGGCACCAAGAGCCTCTTCGTGCCTGCTGACACGTGTTCTACCAAGCAGCTATACAAGTTCTGCTTGTGGTTGAAGACACCTGAGGGGATGTCTGACCTCACTAAGGCTCAGAAAACCAGAGCCCTGGAGAAGATAACTGCACCTGGCCAAACCCAGGATCAAATAGCACTCTTGTCAGCCTTCTACATTCAGCAGGCTGATTACGCCCTTGCGTTAAAGGACACGCGGGAGAAACATGATGAGTACATCGCCGAATTGCGCAAAGCGCTCGTGTTAGCGGAGAGGGACAAGGAGGCCGCCCTCCACAACGGCCAGGTAGATTTTGGCCCAGCAGCTGGCTATACCCCACTAGCAGAAGACGATCTGCTGGATAAGTGCCTTGATAAGTACAAGGCTGAGTGCCAGGCCCTCAACAAGCGGCAGATGCCCTTCTCCGATCAAATGTTGAGAATGTGTCGGAGTCAATATAGTCGCGGCATCAAGAACGCGCATGTTATTGAATATTTGCAGAGGGGCACCAACGCCGTCGACCTGCGAGCGTGACTGGAGAGGGAGATTTTGTTTCTGGATGCTCGTGGTGATCGGAAGAAAGCTGAGTCCTTTCGTCACTACGTGGTCACAGCAGGTGGTAGATTGGCTGCAGAAGAGGCTGATGCAGCAGCAGATAGAATTGCTCAACGGTATCGTCCTAGGCAGATTATTGACCAGTCGAATGTCCTGGGTACAGGAGTTTGCAGACGCGAACGGTGTCGTGAAGCCGATGATCAAGGGGAAACCACCGCTACCCAAGGGTCATGGAACAGGTCGCCCTGACAAGCAGCCTATTGTCATCCAAACTTGAGGATTCGTCTCTTAAGGCCCCTGAAGGAGAGGACAACGGGGGGCATTCCCCACACCAGGAGTAAGTAGGTGGAGTAGAGATAACTGGAAAGATGATGATACAAACTTTCACAATTCTTATGAATTTGCAGTCCCTCCATCTCAATCATGCTAACCATATAACTCTAAGGTTTTGAAGGAGGAGGATAAACGATGCATCCATGTATATTATGTAGTCGAACAGAAATTTGATGCTGCAAAATTGTAGTTTGCTGAACAAAAAGGAACTAGTTATGTCATTGACCAATTTGTTTGTCCTACCTATGCCCATTATGTTGTCTACTTCTTTCAATCCCAATACAATGATTTTAGAGAATAAAAGACAGATAAGGAGTATAGTTGCAAAATACAAGTACACCATGACGTATTGACGTCTTTAAAGAAGTTACAAGTGTATGAATTTATAGTTTTGCGACAAAGTAGAGCACATAATGTTGTTGACGTTTTTTGTACTAAAGAAAAGTTCCAACTCTACACAACATCATTAAGGCAAGTCAAATTCTAATGCACAAGTTGAATGTGCTATGGAACTATCCATCACAAAAAGAGTTTTAGAACATTTGAAGAGGAGATATACATAAGAACTGTGTTTGAATTTTGTGATGGACAAAGATAGAAAGAAAACTTTACCAAATTACATCTTTAATCCAAATTATTACTCACAAAGTTGTCACGAGCTTTAAAGGTTTTGAATCCCAACCTAGTAGCGTGATTTATATAGACTAGATACCAATTTTGAAAGTTCAAACTCCATACAACACTATGTATAAGAGCAGTACCTATCTGAAAAGTAAAAGTAGTGGCACTTGCACTGAACTTACTCTTCATTCTTCTAGTAAAAAAACAAATGAGAACTTGGAAAATTTACTATATTCATATTTGTGTCATCCTTTTTTGGTTTCCCACGAGGTCTCTTTAAACTATTTGAGCCCACGGTTAATCTCCGCTCGCGATGCGTGGTTGCCGCTTGCCCAAACTCATTCTTTGATAATAAGGATGAAAAGACATAATTTTTTTTGATAGTATGAAGTTCTTTCATAGTCCATTCTTCCTCTATATGGTAACATTTGCGATGATCTTATGGATCAATAGAAACCACATTGATTGATTAGATTGTAATTTTTTTTATTAAAATGGCATATAATCGCTACTTTATTATTTCTCCTCCTTTATGTACGGAGCATCATTTTATCTTAATTTTGAGATTAGAAAAGAAAATCAGTTTTACAAAATTTTAAGCTCAAAAAATTCAGTTTATAATAACCATAAACATTAATACTTGGTTTATAAGCAGTTGCGGAGATGCGGATGCTGCGCTGGATGTGCGGCCTTACTAGGCTGGACAGGATTCGAAACGAAGTGGTGAGGGCGAAGCTGGGAGTGGCTACACTCGTGGATAAGATGCG
>ONZK01001058.1:42744-60667 GCA_900322385.1 Pharnaceum exiguum | reverse complement strand
TTTACTACTACCTTTTCCTTCAAAGAAAAGATCTAAGAGAGAATGATCACCTCAGCACCACAGGGTATCATCTTCTCCAACTCCTCAGCACAATCAGCAATAAATCCCCTGATTGTTTGGTTTCTTTTTTCAAATGGTGTACACAAAGGATGGAGAATCACTTGCTCCAACGATGGGAAATTACGGACCAAAGAGAACGCAACGAAAGATATAGACTCACCACCATTAAAATCCACGAACTCAAGCACCTTAAGGTAGTTGTGCCTGTGAACGCAATTGGCTACTTCTCTGTCGACATCATATTCACCTTCTTCATTGAAATCCATGATGCAATATGGAAATTTCTAAATTGATGAATGGGAAAAGGATTAGAATTTAATCCGAAGAAAAATAGAAAGGTGCAAATACTAGCCAAGACATGTTTGCCAAGCTTTTAGCAACAACTTCACAAGCTCTAATTTCAATCCAATGTTCTCTGAAGTCAGTTCATCATCCACGTTAAAATGAATTGGCACCCACCACAATCACAAAAGTAGGACCACATATGCGCAAAAACATCCGTAAAACCAATACCCAAAAGAAAATTAATAAACTCGTTCAGGCATTCATCGAACAGCTAGCGCCCAAAATTCATATACAATCTGACAATTACAACACAAACAAACTCCATGTTCAAGAAGGTTACCAACCGGTTTTATATCAATGAACTTCAAAATTAAGCAACATAATTTGCAATTTTGATTTAAAATAACCTAACAAATGGTAGGTAATTAACAAAAGAATTCTTTCTACTCTATCAAAACTCACCTGCTGGAATATTATGCAATTGCAACTTAACCGTAGATTTTTTTCCCTAGGAATATTGTTCCTTATGTCCGGTGTTTTTAATAGGCTACCTCGGAAGGCCTTCAAGGTAGAAGTTTTTAAAGTACAGTGTAATCTTATCCCCCCTCCCAACAAAAAAAAAAATCACTTCTAGGTAAAAGTGGTCCAAACTGGAAAGAAACACCATGAATTTTTTTGGATTCTGTTGACACATAAACATACTCACAAGCAATTATTCATCAAACCAAAATCTACAGCCATCAAGATGACTATCAAGTATCCCATATTGACTTCTCTGAAATGACGAAAAAAAACATTCAAAGGCAATACCCTTTCACTCAACTTTCCACAAACAAAAACATCTTTGCATTGGGCCATACGCTATGAAAATCATAAAATGTCATTCAAAGGCTAAAAGTTAAGCGTGATACTCAAGGAGTTCTGCAATTGAACAACAATTTCCAATGACACAAACTAAAGGTAGTAATTAAAATTGATAATGAAAATGGAATAAAGAGAATACGGGTAGAAGTAGAAGTGTAGAACTAATCACCAATAACAAAAACAAGGATACAGGACAGCAAGGGAAAAGAGGGCGGAGCCTTTATATGGCAGATGCAAGATGCAAGATGCAGATACATTAGCATGTCACTGATAACCCTTAATCACTTTGAACAGGTAAAGAAACATTATCAACTCTAGAAAATTTATGAAGTACAACAGTAAGCGGAACAGACGGTTATCACAAGCTCGAATCTTCCAATGATACAGAACTCAAATACCTAAAGCTCCACATCATAACAACCACACTTACGCTGAGCAAAAGTCTTCGCAACATTGGAAAGCTCTTCAAAAAGGAAGCACAACATTTCAGAACGCTCCCAACACTCACTTGTGCCAAGCGCAACTCCAATTGTTTAAGATTATCAAGGATGGGGAATTTGGGCAGTGAATCGGGTTTCTGCAAAATTCAAAATAGGCAACCCAGAGGCCATGTACCCATGGTCAGTAAGAAACCTTGCACGTCATGCAACAGAATCCAAAGCAATCCAAATTGTCAAGGTCTGAAAACGTAGTGCAGGAATGTAGATAAGATACTATGGCAACACTAATTTGTCAATTACCATGAAGACCAAGTTGGTCTGATGGTAAAGTCACTCAACCCCAATACTGAAGGTCACATGTTCGATTCCTCACGGCTGCTCACGCTCACCCTCTAGAAACAGTCTCCCGATTTTTCGACCAACATGAAATGCATTGAAGCACATATAGATGACGAGTAATGATCACAGTAAAAGTTACAAACACTCCTCAGGTAAGCAAAAGACAACACCTTGTTTATTGACAACAGTTAAAACAAAGTTCTCCTATAGTTTGAAGTGTCTCATATACCTCATGGGACATTAACTTCTAAGAGTAAGACAAATTCAAGACATACGAATACAGATATGGACAAACCATACACCTTTTTACTTTCCTTTTACTTTTATTATCTTACTCAGCAAGAAGGCAACCAAAGAGACCTAGACCTAAAAAAACAAGGGGAAGGGGACAAAACAACATTTACCAATCCACTTAAAGGTGGAGATGAGAAAGAATATCTTCTACCTCGTGGTTGAGAAAGAGGTTTCCTTACTAATATCTTGGGAAGGTTCAATCCCTACCAACCATATCCCTACAGGGCTACAAGCCTACTGTACTAAATCATGTAGTATGAATATGGATTAAATATTAAGTTTCAAATCAAAAACTAATAGCATAGAATAAAAGGAGTAAATCACTAACCAAAAACTTTGGAAAACTCTCTAGGTCCAGTACAAGTGACACCAAGCGAGAAATGTCACTCGAGAACCGCCCAATGTTTGCCGCAAAGAAGGGAGTATAACAGCTACCTATATGAGCTTCAACTAGACAAGGGACCTTTTCAAACAACACTGGTATCTCAGGCCCACGATAAGAGAATTTCTTGATATTAGTAGCACCTATTTTGAGGTATTCCATTTCAGTTGATGTTTTTATTTCCAGGCACTTCAGCTGGGGCAATGGACCAGGAATTTTCAACCGTGTAAGCAAATAAGGGTCCTTCACACTTAATACTTCAAGGAGATGGCACTTGAGTAGAATGTGCTCTAATGCTTTATTTGTGACATCTACTTTCTTCAAGCAAAGTACTCTCAGGCAACCAAGAGACTTGTCATACTCGGACAACAGTGACTTTTTGAGGGAGTAATTTCCCCGGCTGCTGAAAACACGCCCTCCAAAATCCAACTTAAGCCTCTTAACTTGCTTTCGCAGAGCAAACCTTAACCATTCATCAACAAACCCGGATCTGATTCGCCCATGCAGCTTACACGATATTTCGAACTTGTCAATCGTATAACCTTCGTGCAAGCTCAACACTTTATTCACCAATGCTACAAACTGGGGTCTCATAACTAGACGAAGCTTCCCTTCTTTCACAAGCTTCCACGTTCGTTTAAGTTCACTCAATCGCAGATATCTTTTTTGCTGAGACCTAGACATATCGTCCACATCGAATTGAAAATCATCAAACAAATCAAAGTCACGGCAAGAGAGTAATTTATCATCAAGGCACTCAAAATCCAAAGACGTCGTGCGAGTCCACAAATTCTGCCATCTCCGAGCTAAGACACTAGTCCTTGCTGCTTCTTTTAACTTCAATAATGATAGAATCGAAGCTAGGATTTCATCAGGTAACTGACTGATCCTGTCTGCGGATCTATCCCTCTCATTATCAACCTAATTCAATTCCCATAAAGCACATTGCTTAGCTACAAATTTCAATCTTTGACAAACTTTCCAGCAGCTTATATTAATTAATGCATCATGAAACACTATAACTAGCTAGAAAGCATCCAACTGACCTCTTGTGTTTTACTTGAAGCTGCAACTAAGAGGGATTGTTTCCTACACTTTTTCAACACCCATGCACCATGGGTTAAAGTTTTATTATTCATTGTTGATCAACCCAACCCTTTGCAACTCTGTAAATAATCAAGTAAAAAAATCAGTACCCAACAAATTTAAGCATGTTTAAGTTCCTACTCTTCACCAAGATCACAACTTTAACACCAAAAAAGTTCAAAGGTCTGACCTTTTTATTGGTTTGCTGCTGCTGGTTTAGTGAGTAAAAAATTAATATATATATTTATATTTAATGTTTTTTTTAAAAAAAAATTGGAAAGAGTAAAGCCCAAAATCACAACTTTCCCGAAAATACCCTCCTTTCCTTATTTTTACCGCACAACAGTCGCTCCATCAAAACTACACTACTCACTAAGAATTAATTTAAATTAAATTAAATTAAATTAAATCTGGGTTTTTAATTTCGAAGACCACCACCTGATTTGATTTGGGATCGGGAAGTGTGGGTTTGAGGAAGGAGAATCATGAATTGGGGCATTTCTGGGAAACAAAGTGTTGTAATTTATTGCCGGGTAAAACGAACTGGATGATTTCAAAAAAGAATACTAACTGGATCGGACCCGGTTACCCCACCACCCACACATCTTGGGCCGGTTCACTTCGGTTTTAGAAAGAAAGAGGGCGTAAGTAGAGCAGTAGAGGTAGCGAACGGGCCTATTGGTTTGGTTTGGTTACAGTTTAGAACTTTGGATCAAGAAAGTTGACCGGTGAATGGATTCGGTTCGGATCGAATTGCTTATGTGTAAAAATAAATTTTAATAGTGTGCCAATTTCTCAATTTATTTATGTGTAAAAAATCTTAATTTCCGACAAAGTGATGGTGGGATGATTTGTCTACATTCTTTGTAGACCTAGAAAAGTAATCATATATTGATCTGGCACAACTACAATACCGCATAAGAGTTTTAAAAAGTACGGCGCTAATTCGGAGTTATTGTGTAGCTACACTCGTGGCCGGATAATCAACTTGAGCTCATGTAATCAGTACATTCTTAGAGGGTCATCATCCAATAATAATCTCAAAGTCGAACTACTGAAATTCCACCACACGATCCCCTTGACAACAGTGGTAAAAGAGATAATAATTCAAGCTTTCACTAGAGCTGATAAAGCTGTATTATATTCTTAAAAAGACGATGTTTTAAACCGATTAATAGCTTCTTTTAAGCTTCTCAAACAAAGGAGGGATAGATTTTAAAGGGGGACCTTTTATGTTTGCTATTGATGTACTTTTGAACAGGCTTCTCAACATTATGCTAAACATTGATCTACCAACCTTTCCGAAAATTCGAAAAAGTCTTTGTCTATTTGTAAACTTGGCTTTGAAAAACTAGTATAGTATAAGTTAATGTTTGAGAACTGTCCTTGAAATTAGTGATTGTAGTTAGCTCGGTTGTTTAAGGTTTATATTTTGGTTGGGGTGTGTGTTAGGAGATGTTGTCTGTTGCAATTTCGATCATCGCCAATGATGTCATTTCAGTCGTTGGCAAGCTATTGGAGGTATAAGCATTATTTGTTGTCTGATATAGTGAAGTTTAAAGTTAGGGTTTAGTTCACCTTTGTTATTGGCCATATGACTAGAAGAATAGAACAATGTGTTGTCAAGAATGAAAGGGGCACGAAATGCACTATAAAGAGAAAATTGTCACACTGCAATGAGAGATTAGGTTAAGGTATTAAGGTTAAATCTAAACTAATTATTTTAGGAGACACTGAAGGCATCACATGAGACTATAAGGCTCTATGACGACATCTACATACTAAACACGTCATTTCTTTATCATTATACTCTATCTCTTTATAAGTATATACATAAATTTAACTAGTTAGTAGTAAGTTAGATTCTTTATCATTATACTTTATCTCTTTATAAATTATAAGTTTTTAACTCGTTAGTAGTAAGTTAGTAAGTTAGATTGTGTCCAGGCTATATGGTTGTATACTATTATATGTTGTCATGTTGATGTGATTTTTGAGGTTTATGTTGTAGTTTTTGTGTAGTTAGCCTAAAAATAGAATTGTGTTGTTTTTCGTTTTTAAAAATAAAAAACAAAAAATTATGCATATAACTACTCGTACTTAGCACGCTGAATTGCGGTTCCTTGGCCATTCGTTCGTAGTTGTGATCATGTAACTTGCAAGTGTTGTACAGAAGTTGAAATATTTCGTTATGTGAAGGTTTTTTGTCAAATCAATTTTCATTTTCAATTATCTGGTAATTATTTGGCCCCGACCCGAAACTCACCCGAAAAAATTGGGTTACGAGTACAAAGAACCTTGACTAGAATCTGAAAAACTCGATAAAATCAAGGTTAAACCTGACCAGCTGAAGCGATAGTTTGTTCAATTGGGTAAATTAAAATGAATGTTGATGTTAATGAGGTTTTTTACAACTGGACCTACAAATACATTTGAAAATGAATGAATTTTAAACAAAAAAAAGGGAACTCATCCAATATAAGCTTAACAAAAAGTGTGGAGTTGAATAAAAGAGGTTATTTTCTAGTCGAAATTAACACCGTTTCAAACTACATAAAAACTGACCATTCAGCCACTCTTTTTTTTTTAAGGGGAAAGAGAGCTTTCATTAAATAATAGTCATACAGCATCTACAATCAAAAGTGACATCAACTAGATATGAAATCAACAGAGCAGAATACATTCGATAATAAACACTAACTGATAGCATCTCTCTCTTCTTGAACGACTTTCTTTTCATCGTTGCATTCAGTTGAGCAACCTTTGTGCGGAAGAGCCCTATATAGCTTTGAAGAATGTCTGGTTCTGATATTGATCTTTCCATCTTGTTGAACACAACTCTTTGTAGATCCATATGATCATTAAACTCTATAAGAACATCAATTACTCTCATAACTGAATAAACTCCTACTGTAGAGTGAACTAGTTTTATTTGTACTAAAACTGAAACTAAACTAAAAAATACTAAGAACTTGAACTTTTAAGGCTTACCATTAGTGTTTAGAGCACTAATGGCAGCCCCTAGTGGAGGCTAGGGTTTTTTTTAGAGGAGAGGGAGAATTCAGCCACTCATTTAAACTCCAACCAAGTGTGCCCATGATTTTTTTGTTATTTTTAGTTCATTTGTACATAAAATTCGATATTCTACTGGTAATTGTATTTAGGATGAATATTATTAAAAACTATTTAAACAATTTATCTTCGACAAAAAAATTCCTGTCATAATTTTTTGGATGTGACTATCATAAAAATTTCTATCATACAATATGATGTTCAAGTTCATCCACACAAGGGTTAAAAGCATAGTTAATCATTTATGTTTAGAGTACCCGTGACATGGCGTGTCTTTGAATTTTAGAAACAACGGCCTTGGTACTGATTTCACGAGCATATTCCTACTAGCTGTTGGTCACAGCCTTATATACAATACTAATTGTTACTCCGTACCATTCAGTCTAAAGCACATGAAAGCTAGTTGTGACCGAGCTTTGCTTCTATTGGTATTCGACCCTGGTCTCCACACCGGAGACAAAGGTTCGAAGCCCAGTAGGAGTATTCAAGAGGATGATTATTTCCCCTCCCCCTTCTCTCCAAATGCTCGGCTTATTCTTCCATGACCTAGAGAGACTAGCTATTCTGTGGCATACTTTTGTAAGTTATTTTGATTTTGAGGAGGTGCTAGTCTTGCACGCAGGTCATTTGGTGACACATTTTGTCGACCTCCATTCCCTCTTTGCCTCCAGGAACCACTCTTCCGTGTAGAAGGAATTGCCGTAGCTGGGTACCCCATCCTCAAAGAATTATTCATCCAAGCTTCATGATACTTTGGATTATATGGTACTGCTTGGCCTTGGATAAAAGGCTCCCGTGTCAACAGCAATAGAAGAAAATCTTGCTCAATAATACAACTCAAAGTCCATGTAAATAATTTAAAGAGGATATATGGGCATATGTGTCTCACATGTGTATGTCACTCACTCATTATGTTGCATAAATGCACGTCTCCCTACACGTCTACAAAAAAGCTACCTAATGGTTGAAGTGTTGAACACAAAGTTACCCAAGAAAAATAAGAAAGAACCAAAAATCCAAAGGCAAAATTGCTCACAATAATCCCAACTTGGGACGAATATTCCACAATAATCCCAACTTGGAAAATTACCCACAATAATCCCTACTTGGATGGTAGTAGCCAGTAGTGAACTAATGAAAACGGACGTTTGTAAGCGTTAACACCTTTCTTTCATTTTTCTTTGTGTTGAGTAAAGTGGGCTTGTTTTTTAAAAAAAATATAGTTAACCCCACCTCTCTTTGCAGCTCTCCCCTCTGAATATCTGATCCCATCCTCATCCTGCTCATACCCATCATTAGTTACCCAGTTTTTCTCCAACTTTCATTCCCAAACAAAAAATACCCCCAACTTTACCCACCTAGTCCATCATCAATTGGCGTCCCCATCATTATTTTCTGCATCAACCACCGAAACACCTTCAGGCCTTAATCTTTATTTCAACATCGAACACTTTTCAACCTCCTCATTCAATGACTAGAAAAATAATCAAAAACAAGTATGTCCAAAGTATAGTTAATATTGTTATCTAAAGTAACTTGTCATACCACTTAATCAAGTACGAGATACCATCACAATGACAAAGAAACCAACACAAGTTCCTATTCCCCCTTCCTCAACATTAACATGATCGTTTCCAATCTTACTCACGATCTGGCCAGGATGTATGGAGAAAAGAAAGGGAAAGGAAAGTCGTGTTCGCATTTGGGTGAGTGAAAACAAGTGGCATCATCATAGCCAGAAACTGGTGAAGAGAGGCGAAGGAGAGAGAGTGTTAAACTTTGGCACAATGATTTTGGGGTGTAAAGTTTTTGGGGTTTATCTGCTCTATTTGAATTCATTAGGTTTTATCACCATTGATTGTAAGATGGGAAAAGCTTTGGTAGTTAAAGGTTTCATGCTTCTGGAAATTTGGCAATGAATTAAACAGGGAAACCTCGGGGAAGAGCTAATGTAATTAACCTCTCTTTTTTTTTTCCAGGAAAACATGTTCAGAAAAAAAAGAAAAGGTAAACGTTAAGTCTCAACGGAAAATTTGACAGAAAGTGTCATGGGTTTATTCTGAGCTACTACCATTCAACTAGGGATTATTGTGGGTAATTTTTGAACTAGGGATTATTGTGGGATATTCACCCCAAGTAGGGATTATTCTGGGTAATTTTGCCAAATCCAAACTATATCTAGTGATGCAAAAGAAAAAAGATCAAAATGTAAATTTTGTTATTCTGTTCTACCGATACATACTCCTTTGTTCCAACCCCAAATACCAAGAAATTTTATTCAGGAGTATAGCCTTACAACAAACAACAGAGGCTACATAAGTGTTCAGGTTGGACTTAAACGAGTCAGCATCCAACCTAAACCAAAACCAGACCTATAAAGCTAAGCAAACGATTCCAAGATGGCAACCAGAAACCGGCTGAAGTTAAACTGGTTAACTCTAAGACAAGCAGCAAAATTGACAAGGAAAAGTTTAACTCTAAGAAAAGCAGCAAAATTGACAAGGAAAACACACATCTAAATAAAATCTTCAACTGAATGAAAGCTCTCTGCTATTATCAAACAGCTAATGTGGTGATATCTATTCAAATGTATTTAATGATATTTCTGAGCGGACTCGGGAAACAATAATCTTTTCCTTTCATCAATTTACACAAATCAAAAGGGGCCAAAGATTAGGGGCTACACGGAAACAAATAACAAAATTATGTAAACACAAATCCATAGGAATGAGAGGAGGGAAAACACAAGGAATGATGGCAAAGGCACCATGACTTGAACTCCTTTTGCCATTTCAAAAGTTTCTTTTCTTTGTTTCGTTATCAACAATTGGCTAGAGACACAAAAAGAAGCAAACGAGAGACGCCTGACAAAGGAAGACTCCTACGATGATCGAAATTGAATCAACTACGAATCCATTATATTTAAGGTGTTGAGGTTGTGGATTTGACCAGCTAGCACATGGATTTATCTAATATACATTGGCTGTTTTGTAAACCCAAATGGTCATAACAACTAAACCAGTTTAATCTTCATTCCAAGGGGATTCGAGGGGTTAAGAGTTAAGACGTATACAACCTTCTCCTTTTTCAAGAGGCTGTTTCTTTCTGAGAGCAACGCTATGCATTGTACCATTGAAGTACGAAATTTCAATAACTTCACTAATTATAAGAAATACCGACCAACGAATTGGTTACAACATGTTACATTTGTACTCGTATCTAATTAGTCTACCTGTCCATTTGAAAAAAAGTAATACTCGGGAACTAAAATAAATTGAGCAAAACAGAACTTTTGTGTAATTGTTTTAAACTTAACAATGCAACAATATAATGAGACGTAACAATGCAACAATATAATGAGACTTTCCAAATAACAAGCACGCAAATGAGGACAAAGTATTGCCAAATTCAACACTAATTCGAGCTAAACTTAACTTCATTGAATTGAGAAAGAAAAAAGTACCTCCATAGTCTTTCTTTTCAACATCAGCGTAGGAGTCAGGGAGAACCCATCTAACATTTGGCAACTCTATCACAAATACAAAAAAAAGCATGTTTTTTTAATTTTTAAGTACATAATAACGAATGAAAAGAGTCAGTATCAGTAACAGTATACGTATATATACCTCTAAGCTTGGGAGTTAGTTCCTCAGAGAGCAAGGCACCAAACGCATAATAACATTTTGTTGAGACAGAGTATATATTCATTCTTGCCTCTTCCTCACTGCCGAAGACGTGAGCAAGAGTTTTGACGTAAGTATCAATGATTTCTTCGCGGGAAGCGTCTTCAGGGGGGTGCTCAGTGACTACCAACCAGTGTTTGAAGTCGAGGCCATCGTATTTGAGTAAAGTTTCCCTCGGGAGGCCGTAGGGTTCAACGGATTTAGTGGAGAAGGTGCGACTAGGGGAGGAGTAATTAGTGGGGTGTTGAGAAGGAGAGTTGTGCTGCTGATGAAAAGTGGCTGGAATAGTGGTGGTAGTGGTGGTCAGCGAGCGGCGAAGACAAGCGCAGAGTAAGGAGCGCGTTATGGTTGACGGAGCTTTCAGCCTGAGGAGGGAAAGGGAGAGGGAGCTGGTTGGTGCCATTGTTGGCTTTTTTTTCGTGGAATACAGGAAACCAAAGTGAAGCAGTGAGGGCGTCACCGCACAAGTGTTTTTTATTTTGAAGCCCGGTTCACCCGTATGAGTTGTTGTTTAGCTTTTTTTTTTTTAGGGCATCAATTTTAAATCTGGCAATCGAGTCGGTCGGTCGGGTTTAGGGTTTTGTCATTTTGGGTTCGGTTTTTTTCAGGTTCGGTCATTTTTCAGTTTGTACTTTTCGGGTCGGGTCAGGTTTGACCCAACGGGTTTGCACATTTTGTTTTATTCGATAAAAATATTATTTTATCAATATTTCATTAATATTTAAATATTTTTTCAATATTTTTTTAAAAATATTATAATTTTATTATATNNNAATAAATTAAAATTGTGAAATATACATTTATGAATATTTTTTTGGACAAACGGGTCGTTTCAGTCGGTTTCGGGTTCAACCCAGATTTTTCCGGGTTTTTCGGGTTCGGTCGAATTTTTCGTGTTCGTGACCCAGTTTTTTCTGGTCATTTCGGGTCGGATAAATTACTGTCGGGTCTAGGCATCATTATTGGATATTGTGAACAAAGTCTCGAGTGAGTCTCAAACATGTAAGTCTTGACTTGAGACTCATGTAAGACTTTGTACATTATTGGTTATATTTACTTGATACACTTAAAAAATCTCAACATTTTTTTATTATATTTAATCTATATAAAATAAATAGAAAAACATAAAATTTGAGTCTCAAGTTGGATATTCCATTCCAAATACTCACCCTCATACTTTCACAAAGGCTCAAACAAAGGACCCACTTTATTGGTGATTTTGAAGAGTATTATCATAATATCATGAGACTGTACTTGAGACTCCACGGAGTATGTCCAATAATGTTGCCATTAGAAAAATTTGTGTGAACCCATTTTATATATGAGATTGGGTGAGAGAGTCATTATTGCGTAGTCGAGGGGTCATTATTGTGTTGTCGAAGGGTCTTTAATACTAGTCTCATATATAAAACATGTTAACACATTTTTCTCTTAGCAACAGAAATTTACTCATTCAAAAATGACTTGTACGTAAACCTACTCGAAAATACTACGAACACAAAAAACTCGACCCGAACCCGAAATTGACCGTACACGAAAAACACGTAAATCCGGGTTTGACCCAACACAACCGAAACGACCTGTTTGTCCAATAAAATATTCATAAAAATATATTTTGTATTTTCAATTTATAAAAAATATAATAACAAAATAAAAAGGGTTAACCCGTTGGGTCAATCCGACCGGACCCGAAACTTACAAACCCGAAATGACTAAAACAAACTCAAAATGTCTGACCCCGAATGCGACCGACCGATCCAATTGTCAGGTTTAGGTGATACTAAAAATGAGATGCAAATTACTCATTTATCCTCATACCCAAACCAAAGGATGGATCCATGCAACTGCAAAAGTAACATGAATTTGCACATGAAGGAGAGAAGCCTTTGGGCATCTGGGTAATTTTACTAATGGGGCCAACTCATTTTGGGTAACTATGAACTTATAAAAAAAAACAAAATGGTAAATAAGAACTTAAATTAAAATCGGAGGGATATTGTCTTTCCCTTGGATCTATTTTTATTTTTAGTTTTTGCAAAAAGTCTGGACTTGAAGTATAGTTTTTAAAAACCCTGACCAATCATATATCGGCCTGTGTGAGAATTGGGTCACTCGTCGAGTCGCTAAGTTACTATTGGTACCATTTTGGAGCAATTCTACACTGCTATCTGATGCTAATAATACTGTAGCAAATATCACACGGGTCCTCAATTTCTTGTAGTGTTGTTTCAATTATTATTTTTTTGAAACATTAAGTTTACTCGATTTAATTAATATCAAGTTTAAATATGATACAACATCAAGTTCAAATGTGGTAATATCAAGTTAAAGAAGTGAAAAATCGGTACTAAAGTGTAAATCAAGTCCATGAACCTGAATATCAAGTGTAGCAATATTAGGTGTAGGAACATTGATATCACTGTAGGTTATTATCATATCAAGTTGATACCAAGTTGAAGAAAATAAATATCAAGTTACAATGTTACCTGATAATTTTATCAATTCTACCAAAAAATGTATATCAAATTGCGGATAACAATATCAAGTTGAAAATGAAGTTTGTTTTGAAAACCTATAAAAAAAATTGGGCCTCAATATACATTGATGAATAGTATTACTATTAGATATAGGTTTAGCAAAGCCACATTTTGGCAAAAGAATATTCTATTGCTTATACATTGTTTTCCTATTGAAATAAAAAATGGTTGTGTTCCATCAAAAAACAAAATTGGCGGATCTATTGATTGTTTTACTATTAGATCTTGATTGTTTTCCTATTTATGCAGGTCATTCCGAGTTTGACAAGATTTCACCGGTCCAATATAAATTCCAATCTAAACTATGGACCGACTCTTTAAAGGTGACGGTTCCAAGTTGACCTGACAGGGCGGTCAAATTAAAGTTTTAAAAATAATGGGTTGAAAAACAACAATAGCCGAGTGTAAAATAAATGGGGGTGCTCATGGGTCTAGATCTATGCAACTTTACCCCTATTTAAGAAAATAGAGAGGTTGTTTTCGAGATTGACCCATGCATTGACGATGTATTGAAGTATTGACTTTTAATAACCTCACTAAAGATAAGAAGTACTGGAATGTTATGTAGCCATTTTGTTGTGGTCAATAATCATAAATTATGGGTTGAACAAAGTTCCTAATATGTTTCATGAAAAAAAAAAACATTACTAAGTTTTTTGTTTTTTTATCAATGTTTTTAATTGAACTAATAGTGAACCAACGTCCTACAAAGTTCAAAGTTATAAGTTTAATGAATTCAACAATTGCTAAAATAAGTTAAAAAATGAGACTTTTTAGAAATTGAAAACAGAAATTCTTAAATTGGACAAGCCCTAATTACGAACTCCACCATATCAAAAACCGAACTATATCACAAACACAAAGTTCAAACAATCGAACAACACCTGTCAACAAACTTCTACGAAGTACGAGTATATCACAAGACCCAATCAAGATCGAAATATATACAGAAGGAGGAAAGAGGAAGGAGAAAGATATGGGTAGATGAAGCTATGGGAAGGTGAAGGAGGGTAGAGGAAAGAGGGTAGAAAGAAGGAGGAAGAAGATGAGAAGTGGTGGAAGAAGTGGACAAAGGAGGGTAGAGGAAAAAGGGAAGAAGAAAGGAGGAAGAAGAGGAGACGTGGTGGAAGATGTGGGCGAATGGGGGTAGAAGAAAGGAGGAAGAAGAGGAGAAGTGGTTTATGAAGTGGTGGAGGCCGGGACATGGATGATTCAATCATCTCCCATATCAATGAAGAATTCAACAAGTCTGCCTTTCTCTATAGGAGGAATTCTCTCATCAAAAGAAGAGCGATTCTTTGTCAGTTCGGGATGCCGGAGGTCCCAGAAATCTCCCCGAGGTCGGTGGTAAATTGAACATGAACTTATCTGCTTAGTAGCCTTCATCACTGTTTCAGCACCTTTTCTTCCAAGGATTTCAACCAATTCCAATTCTCCCTTCCAGCTGATACCTCATCAACCATGCAGAAACATTGGTATAATCTTCAACGGTCCCAATCCAAGCATATGTGAGAGTGGAACTAGCAAATCGCGAAAGCTTTCGAATATACCTCGAAAGTATCAGTTTGGCACTCATTAACTGTGCGAGAAGTTGTCGGCTGACCTTCATCATGTTCCTCAACCTTCTGCGAATTCTTATCCCTTTAGAAGTAAGTGGATAGGCAGCATAATGACCCCAAGTAAGGATACTAGGATTCAAATGGGGATTATTCGAGACAATCTATTACTCGTTTACTAATCACAGAAATCATCCACGACGTTATAGTGATAATTTCCCCATTCATAATCATTTATGCGAAACTTCCCTTTTCGTCAAGTAAAGATAAACTTCTCTTCATTTTTCATTTCACTCCAATGCCTACCCCTCTCTCTCACCATGCCGCCCTCTTCTCACAAGAAAGCCTTCATCCACAAGCGCAAATCCGGAGAACACCAAAACAACAACCCTTCAAAGCCGCCATCCAGTACCGGACCTCCCCTCCAGTTCGACAACAACCCTTTTTCAGCCCCCTCTTTGCGTAACTGAGTATCAAGTTCAATATTGCCTATCCATTTATAAAGCCTCACCATTACCCCAGCCTTATCACAATAGTCTTCAAAAGTTTCAATGTTAATTGAGGTAAGGCGGGAAGCATCAAATTTGATGATATCTCGACAATAGCTCCGAAGATTCTCTTCAAGCATAGACACCTCAAAGGAAAACTCTTTATTAACTTTCATTCTCTCTGTCAACCTCTTCCAGATCACTTTCGCTTTCTCTGTCCAGGGATACACACCATATATCGCAGCCATCTTTTTCAGATTCTTAGAAACCCCGAGATTTTCTTTGTGCACCTCTTCCCTCACCTACTCTTCATATTCTTGTACGTGGTGAAGATAATCGACATTATCCCGGATGTGTTGCCAGAGCAGTAGAAAGTGAGTCAAGTCATCCTTCGAGGTCTCCAAAATCAATTTTTAAACATTTCCCTTGTTATAGCCAGAGTTGATGAACTCTTCCAATGTATCATCCTACGTATAAAAAGACAAAAAGGGCGAAAAATCTCTAACAATATCCATTCTTTATCTCCATTGTATACGAACTATTATGTATCAAAATGTATATATATTGTTATCTTTAGTGATAGATAATGTAATATATAATGTATACAATATATAATGTGTTGTTATCTTAAATATAACCACAAGAAGAGCTTAGAAAACTATGTTTTCCATTTGTTAACATATTTTTCATAATCACAAATAATATATGAGTTTGAGTGGGAAACTATAAAGAAAGAGTCCAAGTATAAGTTTTGATTTTCGAGTCGCGATCTGAAATCTCTAATGAGTTAGATGATCTTTTGACTTATAGTGAAATGGAAATTGCTGATTTTAACAAGTAAATTCTAAGAAACTCCAGTCTAATAGTGGTGGTACACCATTAGCCTTAAGTCGTTCAACGATGTAGAATAAACGCGACGCTTAGTAGCAGCCTAGGCAATTATAAAATTATTTCATGCGGCTTATTTATTTAGCATAGGTAAAGTGAAAGAATTTTTGACCATATCACTAACTGACAACAATAACATAATTATGTTTATAGACTAACTACACTAAAATTACAACATGAACCTCAAAAATCTCATCAACATGACAACATATACAAGCATACAACTAGTATGGACTAGTTAAAAATAGGAAAGATAACATTTTAGTTAACTTATACGGAGTAGCATAATACCAAACCAGCAGTACCCATTTTTTTTCAATATACCAATTTGGTTACCTGTATTTTTGGACATTGTACCAATCTGGGTACCTCTTATAACACCGTTAATCGTTTCCGTTAGTAGCCAGTACGTGTCAAGTGCAAATTGATTGGGATGGGAGAACATTGTGAAATGACCATATATAATATCCTTGTTGTTTAAGTTTTTGTTTTTGTACCATATTTGTTATCCTTTTCCTTTTTTTTCGGATTTTTCACCAGGTACCCCTGAACTTTGGGTTAATTCACCATATAACAATTAATTTCGAAAAATGCACCAAGTACCCCTGAACTTTCATTTTTGTGCATGAGATACCCACCGTTATCTATTCCGTCTAATTAGATTGTAAACTGACAATATTGCCCTTATTGAAATAAAGAGGGCTAAATATCAGTTTTATTCCATTATCTTCCACATTACACCAAATCCAACATTACCACCACACAAAAAAAAAAAAACTAACCCAGACAACAACCCAAGCTCCAAAACAATGTCGACATTCCCCCTCCCTTTATTTTAGTTTTAGTTTTTCTTCTTTATTTTTCCTTTTCCTTGTTCCTTCACTGCCTCAACCCCTCCTCTTTTCTTTTCTTCTCCTTCTCCTTCTCCTTTCTCTGTTTGCCTCCCCATAACCCCTCATCTTTTCTTTCTTTTATTCCCCTTCTCCTTTCTCTGTATTCTTCTCCTCACAACATACACACAACAAACTTATCTGCACTCTCTCTCCTCTCGAAGGACCACATCAACCATTAGCTGGGTTTTGTTTGAGTTTCGTTTATTTCTTTGGATTTTTTGCCTCGGGTTTGTTATTTGCTAGGCTATTGGATCGATTTTTCTGGGTTTTGTTAGAGTTTTGTTTTTTCTGGGTATTGTTTGAGTTTCGTTTTTTCTGGGTTTTGTTTGAGTTTCGTTTTTTCTGGGTTTGTGCGAGATGAATATGCTGTTTTGATTTTCTTTTGCAAGTTGAAATTGCTGGGTTTTGAGCTTTTCGGTTCGCCTATACTGAATGTGGAGATGGGTGTTTGTTTTTCGATTTGAATGAGTGCAATTGGCATACGTTTTGAGTTGAGTTTCCGGTTTCTGGGTGTTTTCAAGTCGAAAGGAGGCTGCTGGGATGGTTATTTGTGGTTTGAAATTTATGGTTGTGTTTGATTGACTTCACTGAATGTCGGATTTGGTATGGGTTGAGATGTTTGTGTGTGTTGATGTTGAGGACGGTGTTGCGGCTGTCTGCCGTCGTGAGTGTTGTAGGTGGCTGAACCTCTGAGCTTTGTGTGTGTTAATTCGTGTGACATCTATGAGGGGAGTAGGGGACTGATTTGATTTGAGATGTGGGCTTTAATTAGCTCTTGAGGGTGGTGGTGGAGGTTAAGGGAGAGGGTGGGGTGGAGGTAAGGGGAAGTCGATAGGGAAGAGAGAGGGTGATGAGTTGAGAAAGGAATAATGAGTAAAAATATTAAAAACTTAAATTACATAAGAAGGGTATATAAGTCATTTTACATTTCGCCTACCTAATACAAGTGTGCCACGTCAAAAAAACTAACGGCATCTAACCTCCGTTAGTGTAGTGGGTACCGGGTGCAAGAAAAGCAAAGTTCAGGGGTACCTGGTGCATTTTTCGAAATTAATG
>ONZK01001056.1:7381-18387 GCA_900322385.1 Pharnaceum exiguum | reverse complement strand
CCCCCCCCCCCCCCCCCCCCCCTCCCCCCCCACAACAAAAAAAGAGCTGGCAGGTGGTGGCAGCACCGCAGCAGGCGCTGTGAGAGGGTCCAAAGTTGAGAGAATAATGGAGATGGAGGGGATGTTCCCTGACTTTAAAAGCTAGCAAACATGAAAATTGTAGATTTTCTCATTCATTTTGCTTCCTCACCACCCATTCTACACCTCCCGAACAAGCTGTCAGATGGAAAGAACATCAAGCTTTTACGCAATAATGAGGATTTAATCTGAGTATAGTCGCAAGTTCAGGTAGATTAACCCAAAGGAATTCATAATCACTGAGGATTCTCAAATATGTATTTCCAAATATGTATTTCAAACCCATTTAGTCAAAACAGGCATGACTGCCTAGCTAAAGTTTCTGAAGAAGAGAAAATTTACATCAACTTCCTGACCTTCATTATGGAGAAGTGAAATTGCTGAAGTACTGAAGTAGTCAAGTCATTGTAGGAGTATAAGACTGAAAACGTCAGAACTCCACAAGTAGCAAAGAGCAAAATAAAGGGTAATTACGAAGTGTAGTTAGGCTTACCCCACAATCAGAAGAACCAGAGAGATGATCCACAAGGCACCCTGATACTTTTTGTATTTATTAGGTCTTGCAGAATCTACAGAAGAGCCAGGTTGCATGTATTTCTGGCTAATCCATCCATACTGGGGTCTGATAAGGAAGACAAAACCCAGGAGGAAACCTGAAAGGAACCCTCCAATATGAGCAAAGTTGTCCACATGAGGTAGGATCCCAACAGACAAGTTGATCACAATGATGATAACCAGCATAAGTAGGGTTGCAACCTGGAGAGGGACGTGATACTAAAGTTGTAAGGTCGGATGGAAAAATACCATGGAATGTCAAAATAAACATAGAAGAAACAACGTGAGCTGAACCTTGTTAGTATAGATCGTCCAGTTGATAATTAATTCAGAAAGCATGGCACCTAGCAACCCAAAAACAGCACCAGAGGCACCAACAGAGATGTTTGCTCGTACAAATAGAGCAGACATCACACTGCCACCAAACCCAGCAATGCAATACAGCAACCCAATTTTCACTGTAAAATTCAATCAGGAAATGACAATATTAAGCTATAATGCCATTGTTGTGACAACTTTTACAAGAGATAGTCTCCAACAAGGAATCCTCGCTGCAGGCAATTCCTTTTAACCACATCGTCGCTAAAATAGTTTATGGCATCCATGATTTTCATAAATTCAGCCCAGGACAATCAAACCAAGCAAGGGGGTAGTAAAATAATTCTTTTACGAGACTCTTCCTAGTATAAGAGCTAAGACTTCTATGCATAAGATGTACCAAGTCCTACCAAGTTCATAAATTCAAACGAGTGACCCAGTAACATCAGAAAGACGATAATAACTTCAGGGCCAAAAATTATGCATTATAAATATGAAACTTAATATCTACAAAAACTTACCAAAACCAAATTCCCGCTCCATTCGCATCCCAACTATCAATAAACTCACCATGTTGGCCAGTAAATGGAAAACACCACCGTGTAACCAAATGCAAGATAAAAGCCGCCATCCTTGGTGTTGATGCACCACCTTATCGACATTCAAGGCCCCCATCTTCTGAAGCCTGCAATAAAAGTCAACTTTTAGGTACAAAAGAAAAAAGTTGATTTGCATCAACTCAGAAGCTACAAATTAAGTATTAAAATCAACATCAAAAATAAAAAAGATGTAAGAGCTTCACCAAAAGAAAAATATATGTGATGAACAGGAAGTTACGACAGTGATAACCCAATTTATTGCCAAGAGAAATTCATGCTACAACGTACACTGCCACAGACCCACAGTGTCATGTTTAAGCTTGTTGATTCAGGGAGTCCTAAGTTGAGCACCACCAATTCGCTAAGTTAAGCATTCAACAGCGTGAAACATTATGAGAACACTAAACCCTTCTCATCATCACCTAGTTTAGCTCCTAGAGAGCTACGGCTTCCACATAGATCAAATGAAACAACTTAGTTGTACTCTCCCCTTCTAAAGAAACTTGGACGAAAACAACCATCCCAATGGTACCAAATGGACAAATCAAACCGAATCAACTTTTGAGTCACTACAAATATCCAAACGAAAATGATCACCATTTACATTCATTACTCATCAGACAATACGATTATAGCAAAATGGCTACAAAACTTTCCGGTACTTCATATTTTCAGTAAAGTTGCGGGAAGTCAATACTTCAATGCAGCAATGCATTAGGGTCAATCTCGAAAACAACCTTACTGTTTTCATAAACAGGGAACCCCGAGTACCCCCATTGAATGGGGATTAAGCTCGGTTGTCGTCGTCGTTGTTTTTACTCATCAGCTGATACCTTTCAACCACTTCCCGCTACATCTAAAAGGGTATTCTATGGACTACATTTCATCATTGACTCAAAACCCATTCTATCAAAACACCGCAACTCAACAACCCGTCCGCGCTTCTTCATTAGAAAACCCCTCTGGACTCTAGCTAAAAACGAGGTTCTAACCCAAAACCAATCCACAATCGGTCCACTAACTTAACAAAATACCACCACTTCTCAACACCACCTTTTATATTAACCAATGTGTCACCTTTCCTTTACCAACTTTACTCCCAACCCCTTCAAGCTAGCTACAACAATAACCTTGCTTCACTTACAAGTTACAACCCAATTGGTCAATACCCATCTTTTCTTTTTCATCAATACCAACTAGTCCAAATAATAACAACATAAACAAAACAAAACAAAACAAACCCACAAAAATGAAAAATGAAAAGAAGGAGCAAAGGTGCTTACGTGGTAGAGGAGGGCCCCAGGAGAGGGT
The DNA here is from genome assembly GCA_900322385.1 of Pharnaceum exiguum. Lineage (NCBI taxonomy): Eukaryota > Viridiplantae > Streptophyta > Magnoliopsida > Caryophyllales > Molluginaceae > Pharnaceum > Pharnaceum exiguum. Next base: position 15,526 of record ONZK01001056.1, on the reverse strand, counting down.
TCTCCTTAAAAGGCTGAAACGAAAACCGACCAAAAGAAGGGACCAAACAAGAAACAGAATGCTTAGGACAGTCATTAACATACATAGTTATAATAAACATGACTGTGTTTGCCACCGTAAACGTTGGGATCAACCATGACGTCCACTTATTGTACACTTTTGGTGGGTGTTGTGTAGGTCTTGGTGGTGGGCCCCTCCCAACATATCCACCTCCTCCTTGTATGTCAACTGGATGAACTGTTACTGAGTTTGAGTTTGAGTTTGTGTTTCCTCTTAGTGGTATTTCTTGCGATGTGTCTCTCGCCATCATTTGGGTTTTCTTTTTTTTTTTTTTTGCTGGGAGATCGAGCTAATGGGTGGGTAGGTAGTTGAGCTAAGAGGAAATGGGGGAATATGAGAATGTGGGGAAAGTGTGGAAAGACAGGTTTGAGTAAAGTCAACGTTAATGCAGAGTTTATGTAAGTTTTGTGTTTTTTTATACTACAGTTTAGTTTAAGTTTGGATGATGACTTGTTCTTTGTTGCTGTTGCTTAAGAGGATGGATGAATTTTGGTAAAGAGGACTATAAAAGGGACTGAGGTCACGGTGGCTTGACTTGATGGATACTACTCATTCGGTTTCACGCGGTTTAGCCGTCCGTTTACATGTGCTGATGATGTGCAGCCTTTTTTTTTTTTAATGGAAAAGAGAGATTTCATTAAATAATAGCCATACAGCATCTACAATCACAATTGACATCAACAAAATATGAAATCAATAGTGCAGAATATATTCGATAACAAACACTAGCTGGTAGTATCCCTCTGTACTTGAACGACTTCTTTTTCATCGCTGTCTGCAGTTGGGCAGCCTTTGTGCGGAAGAGCCCTATATAGCTTTGAAGAATGTTTGGTTCTGATATTGATCTTTCCATCTTGATGAACACAACTCTTTGTAGATCCATATGATCATTGAACTCTATAAGAACATCAATTACTCTCATAACTGAATAAACTCCTACTGTAGAGGAGACTAGTTTTATTTGTACTACATCTGAAACTAAACTAAGAGATATTAAGAACTTGAATTTTTGGGGGCTTATCATTAGTGTATAGAGCACTAGTGGCAGCCCCTAGTGGAGGTTAGTGTTTTTTGGAGGCTAGGGTTTTTTAGAGGGGAGGTTGCTGATGATGTGCAGCTCTACAACAAGGAAAGAAGAACTCATCATTAAGGCTTTCTCCTTTCATTAGGAAAAAAAAAAGATATTTTACGTTTTGATGCCTTTAGATTTGGCCTAATTAACGATTGGTTACCCGAGTTATTGGAAATGTTTTTTTGGTTATCTGAGTTTTGCTTCTGTTATCTTTTTAGTGGTTTGACCGTTAAGTTAATAGGTTGACCGTTAAATTTATTGACGTGGCAGTTGATTTTCCAATTATACCCTTACATTTTAGGATATTTTACCTTTTGATTACTTGAGGTTTGACATAATGTACGATTGGTTACCCAAAGTATTCAATATATTTTTTGGTTACTTGAGACTTTCTCCTTTCATTCGGAAAAAAAACAAATCATTGTACACCCGGAAATCCGGGATACCTTCGACCATACAATTCCTATGCATTTCTCTCTTATTTTAGGCTCAATTTCTCATAATAATTATATTTCATTCACAAAGGAAGGTGTATGATGTTAGGTAACCCCGTGTATATAATAAAATTTTGTCATCATTACGAGATTTTTTAGTTCATCTGCCACACTTGAGTTTTTGGCTGGGTATGGGATTGAGGTGGAAGTGTTTTGAAAGTGAATTCGGCTGCACTTTCATACATCGCTTTGGGTTTGAGGTCTAACTACATTTAGGCGGCATTTTTAATTTTTCTGGGTGTCTGATGGTTTTTTCACAAGTGTTGTGTGTGATTGCGCTTGGCCAATATAAATTCCGAAAACACATTTTTCACCTCAAGTATTACCTATCTATAGATGAAAACAATTTAAACCACAGCTACATGACTTCACAACCACATCACCTCATACAGCTAAGACACTTGACAATAATCTCAAACTCATCCCTAATTTTTTATAATATTTGATAAATATTTTAAAAGAGTTGTGGAGGGATGGCAATGGGGTGGGGTCTAGCAGAGCCTGACCCCGCCTCCATCCTAGTTGAAGCAAGGATGGTTTATGTCTCTGGGTGATGGGGGATCCTCCACGAATGGTAAGGTGGTTGACGATTTCTATGTCAATTTTGCATGCCCCGTCGAGACTCACTCAACCTCTAGTCATTTTCAAACAATAATGGAAATTTACCATTTTGGGTACCTGACCTATACCATAATACCAAACTGGGGTCCAAAGTATTCAATATGTCAAAAAGGATATCTATACTTTTGAACATTGTACCAAAATGGGACCCCGAGATGTTTTCGGTCATAGAAACTGTCCAAGTTAGGGTTATTTGAGTAAATTTTCATGCAGCATTTGTCAGCATTATCACATACCCCCCTAAAATAAGGAAACAAAACGGAAAACATATTTCCCTCCATAAAATACACTCTAATCCTAATAAAATCAAATCCCACTTAAAAACATTATCTCTCTTCCACTTTATCCTCTCTTTTGTCTCTTTCTTGGAGTTTATCTTCAGCTCAATGATGCAAACAAATCCTGCGTTCAAAATTACTCAAATGACCCTAACTTTGACAGTTTTTATGACAGAGAACTTCTCGGGGTCCTATTTTGGTACAACGTTCAAAAGTACAGGTACCCTGTTTGACATATAGAATACTTTGGACCCCAGTTTGGTATTATGGTATAGATCAGGTACCTAAAATGGTAAATTTCCAACAATAATTCAGCTCGTTTATAATGAATGATGATCTGAGGAAAGGGGCTTTGATACCAGTTGTCCAGTTGATACAAAAATCTCAATGATTATGTAACTGTAAGATTAACGATCAGAAATGTATTAATGATTATGTAACTGCAAGATTAACTATTAGACTTCATGGAAATGTAGATTGTTTTACCTAATACCAAAAAAAATATAGAGTTGTATTTTCTTATGTATATTAGTACATAATAAAGGAGGGAAAAGAGGGATTTTGCAGAAGAAGATTTTTGTGGTATTCAATAATACATAATATTAGTGTTACAACGTCATTTATATAACCGATTATTCTACTAAATTGAAATGCAGTGTAACAACTAACATAATCAACTATATGATTGGCCTAATAGCTAGTTAACTTGTCATTGGTGCTCTGTAGAGTCCTTGTAAAGCTGCCAACTGTCCTCAAACCGATGTATGTGCAAGTTCCTTGCATCAGTGCATCAATTAACCAGCTGTCATTATTCCTTCAATTATCAGTCATACATTTCCCTTACCCTTATCGGCTTGTACTGCTTTACTTATCACTCCAATGTTGTGGTGAACTCACATATCATGTTGTACTTATCAGGCTACTCCGGTGATCTCTACAGCTCTCGTAGTTATCATTGAGACTAATTCATTTTCTCCAACTAGTGTATCAACATTGCTAATATCGCTATTAGGAACTAGCTGATTTTTTTGTTAACCTTCTCTATTTTTGTTAAACTTATCCATTGATAATGGAGATATTAGCATTTATTATGTGTTATTCATGCGTCCACCGCATTGTTATCACTTGGCAAGTAAACTGCATAATCTCTTTCGGATATATAGTACTTCAGACCTCTCTTATATTATCTTATTTATGTTGGAACTTATGAACATTTTAATATACTCAATTGCTCTTTGACGAAGGTTGAGTTTTCGCATCCTAATGATGCTGACCTTAGACTCCTCAAAGTTTTTTTATCACAAGATCCACAAGGTATGATCCTTGTTTTAATGATATACATAGGGAGTTCTTGATTGGGGAAGCAATTTTAACAATGGAGGAGAATATTCATGTTGGAGCCTCTATTTCGTTATTGATATCCTCACGATTCTGATTTTTATGCAGATCTCTCCACCTAGTGAAAAAATAAGTTTTTAATTATCCCCTTGCCCTTGTTTTTCTTTTGTGCACCATCAATTTGTCCACTATTTCATTGATCTCACTTTAAATTAACTCTTTAAAACGTGTGTCATGAAACCATGTTAGGTGTAATATATTACGTAATGTAGTATATAATTTATTACGTAATTATATTACTATTATATAAAAGAACAACTTGGAGAGAGAAATAAAGAACCAGAAAATATTGTGGCATTTTTTGATTGGTTTGTCATGCTTATGTAACAAAAAAAAATTGCTTATATGGATTGGCTTATGTGGAAATGCTTTAATAATTTTTCAAAAACTTAAAAATAAAAACGCTTATTGAAAAAACTGTATGTAATCTTTTCAAATTAAAAAAAAAAAACTAATTAGTAGGAAAGAATATATATAACTGATTGATATAGTCGACAACTGTAAGCTTAAAGTTAGGATATTGCGAAAAAAATAGGTTATGTGGAAATCAACCGAGAATATAAATGATCAGCCTGCAGATCAAAATGCCTCAATCATAGATATAACAATCTCGGTTCATCAAGTTGTCCACAATCATATATTCATTTTATGGTTGCTGTTTTCTTTGTCCCCTCATTCCCTTCGAAATAAGTTATTTTAAGTGTTGCCAGATCAACACTTCATCCAAGGCTGTAGCAATTCACTGACCCCAAATGTCTTCAGATGTATTGGGAAGGAATGCACAAGATGTTTCTGCAGAAGAAAACCAACTATATATACTCTAAGGATTCATGTAATGCTAAATTAATTTTTTTAGTTGAAGCGAAACTTATGTGTCTGTTAGAGATGACCACAAAATCATGCTTTTATAAATCTGTCAGGATATGAAGACTTTGATGATCCTGTTTAGCAGTGCAAACATTGTGGTGCAATGTTTTGGTTCAATGAAAGGAAACGCAAAGATGTGCTTCCCGGTGACCCAGAGTACACTACCTGCTGTATGAAAAGAAAGATTGTGCTACCTGAACTTATCAACCCTCCAAAAGTACTCAAAGATTTACTGACCGCTAATGAACCTCGATCCAAATATTTTTTGAACAACATTTGAGCCTATAATAATGTGACGTTCACTTTCACTTCCATGGGTGGCACTGTTGATAATACCGTCATACTAGCCGTGGTCCATGGACCATATTCCTTATGGGCAGAATTACCATAAATGAAGTTTTGTTGCCTGAGGATGGCATAACGGCTAAGTTCTGTCAGCTTTACATATTTGATACTAAAAACGAAGTTAAGTATCGTGCATTCGTGCCAAGGCAGTAAGGTTACTCCGCCAAAACGGAAAAAGAAAAGCGAGCTTACGTGGTAGAGGAGGGGCCGAGGAGAGGGTTCTCCTTAAAAGGCTGAAATGAAAACCGACCAAAGGAAGGGACCAAAGAAGAAAAACAATGCTTAGGACAGTCATTAACATACATAGTTATAATAAACATTATAGTAGTGTTCGCCACCGTAAATGTTGGGATCAACCATGACAACCACTTGTTGTACAGTTTTTGTGTTGGTGGCATGTTTTCTCTTGGTGGTGGCCCCCTCCCAACATATCCTTGTATGTCAATTGGGTGTACTGTTACTAAGTTTGGTTTTGTGTTGTTGTTGTTTCCTCGTAGTGGGATTTCTTGGGATGTGTCTCTTGCCATCGTCTTTTATTTTTGGGTGTGTGGGTGATGTAGGTTTTGTTGGGGAGATCGAGCTGGTGAGTAGATAGGTAGTTGACCTGGAAATGTTGGAATATGAGAATGTGGGAATGTGTGGACAGGTTTGATTAAAGCCAACGTTAATGCAGAGTTTATGTAAGTTTGCGTTTTTTATTGTTTAGTTTTAGTTTTAGTTAAGTTTAGATGATGACTTGTTCTTTGTTATTGCTTAAGATGAAGAATTTGGTAAAGGGGACTAAGGTCACGGTGGTTTGATTGACTTGATAGATTACAGATTACTCACTCGCATTTCATCCGGTTTCACGCGTTTAGCCTTCCGTTTTTTTTTTATAAAAAAAAGGTAATGAGTGAAGGTCGGGAAATTAGGAAGCCCTCTTTTCGAGGGATTCTCCTAATCTATCAGCTAAAATTATGCAATCTAACTCTCGAGACCGCGAAGTGTCCTACCCTATCTTGTCTTGAATCTGTTGTCCCATATTTTCCAACCAGTATGCTGCTACATTACCTTCTCCACAAATGTGTGATACTTTGAACCAATGTTTTGAAAACCGAACCGGACATCTAACCGGTCGCTCAAAAGGTTCACTGGTTCGACCGGTTTAACAGGTTCAATCGGTGCTAAAAACCGGTTAAAACCGGTATTTTTTTATTATTTTAAAAATATTTTGGCCGGACTGACCGGTTTTGACCGGTTCTTGACCAATCCGGTTTTCAGCCTTAAAAGAACCGGTCGGACCACCGGTTCTCGGTCTAAACGGTTGAACCGGCCGGTCCGGTCCAGTTTTCAAAACATTGCTTTTAACTCCATCATATGACCAAGAAGTCCCGCTATGTCTTGAACTAAAACTTTAACTTTCCATGGGATCGATGATAGATCTCGCACATCATTTATCAATGCTAAATTATCACCCACCACCCAAATTCTTGTAAATCCTAACTCAATTGATTCTGAATTCCATCTCTCATCGCTAGTGCTTCAGCTACCAAAATCGAAGTGTTTCCCACTTTTTTTTGCCCCATCAATAATCACGTCTCAAGATGTAGCCTATAATCGCATTACGAATTTTGAGGGACCCATCAAAATTGAGTTTGACCATCCCATATGTAGAGGGGGTATACTTAGCCTCGTGATATACCTGCATAGTAAAGGTTTTTGTTTGTTAGTAGAAAATTTACTCTTAAATTTTGAATCAAATGTCATTTGATACTCCCATTCAAAATAGATTTCTCTTGCTCTCAATTAGATCTCTATAGGGTTAAAATTACTTCATTCAAATAATTTATCATTCCAACCTAGTCAAATACTCCACAAAAGATACATAGATTTGAGAAATTCTGGCGAATGAGCAGATTCAGTGCCCTTAAGTGATACCAAATGTAGATATATTTGTATGGGATGGCTGAAAAAATCCAATGTTTATCCAAAGCTAGTTGCCAAACCTTTGAGCTTTCAACACAAAAAGAGAAAATATGGAAGAATGCTTCTATAGAGACACCACTGTAGATACCGTATTTTGTACGGGGTATTACCATGCCTAATGACGAAAATCTCAAACCTTATATCCTTCGATTAGCTTGAAACTTCATTAAAATGGGTGCACCGGTGCTTGAGAAAATAAATTGAAGTCGATTCATTAACCCGAGCAATTATTAATCGTCATTTGGACCATTAATAATAGCCTAGCCCATCCGATTAATTAGTATTAGCCCAATGGCCTGATTATTAATTAATTAGCTTTATTAATTCAGCCCACAAAATAAGCCCAATCCACTAAGACATTTTAGATATTTATTTATTAATATTTCATTTTATTTAAATAAATATTGCTTGGCGAAAAAGCAATCTCTTCTTTTCTTCATATTCCCGGAATATTTAGAGCCTAATACGAGTTTACTAATTGCCTAAAATATAATTAGCAATATTCCGCATAAACAGAAAATTAAAGGAAAATAAAAGCCTTTCGAAATTCATTCCCGGCGGTCGGCGCCAGAACCAGGCGGATAGCGCCAGAAGCTAGACGGTAGAAATACCCAAATAGAAGCATGATTTTGTACAGAGCTAGAGTCACTTTTTCAGACTCCGGTTCAAGCGCAGGGCGCCAGGCTTGGGAAGTTGCCGCCAGGGCCATTTTACGTACAAAGCTTATTTTTGCCTCGCATCTTTGTGCAATCTCTCTTATATTTACCCTAATATTCTTTAAATCCGGCCTGTAGGCACAGGGGCCCCGATCTAAGGGAGATGAATCCACTTAGACTAGGTAAACCCATGGACGTACCCGCTAGGTAGTTGAATGCGCATGCTATTGAACAAGAGCCGCCACCAATTTTATTTAAGCACGCATATTTACACATACTATTAGGAAAACAATTGGAAAACCCGTTTTATATTATCTTGTTACTAATAGGTGATTTAGATATAGTAAAAATGCATTTGAATTCTCTTGTATTGCTCGTGAGGAACAACG
>ONZK01001055.1:27317-40144 GCA_900322385.1 Pharnaceum exiguum | reverse complement strand
CACTTTTGACTTGGGATGCCACTTCGGCCGATCCAAAAATCAAGTGAAGTTTCACTTTGTGCAGATCTTGGTCGAAGACTAAAAGTACAAAACAATATACAAAGCTACTCTCCATTTCTCGAGTTCTCCTTCTTGTTCGTGCTAGTACTCGATCAAGCGGGATCAATTCGTGAGTACGCGTATATAACAATAGAGGAATTGCACCTGCGGTTCTAAGTCTCCAGTTGATCAAGCACGCTTCAAGAATTATGTTAACTAAACACCCTTTTGACTTGTTATTATATGGCTTTTATCTGGATCATGAGACTAGTTCTAGATTGTTGTAATATGGTTATAACTACAAATCGCTTCCACTAATATATGATATATGTCTAGAACCCTACAATGGCAAGCCGTGATCTTCTAAGTATTTCCGAACACACACTCGACCACTTACGTCACCAACAAAGATGAGGCCACCGGCCCAATTTCGTATGTCTCACTTCTTTAGTAGAAAATATTCTACCTTTCTCTCTAAAAACTGCAAGAGAAGAGCTCATAAGAAATTTACTTACAATGATTAAACAAAAATTTAAAGGAGCGTATAACAATGACCCAAACACTAATGTTGGTAGTTCATAGAGGCGTGCGCTATTGTCATTGCACGAGCATAGTATGTAGAGTTGATTGACTAGATTCACCCATGTCAAAGAGTGCAGAGTCCTAGTATACCCTGAGGAAAGCAGTTATGTCAAGAAGATATACATCAAAAACAAACACCACACCAACAAAATCAATTAGTTGTACAGAATATGAAAAGAGCATAACAAGAAAAAATCATAAACTTCTCACGCAACATTCAATCATAAAAATAAAAATAATGATATAAAATGCTTAATAAGGCACCATACATTCTCCTCGTTGTGAATAAAAGTTTCTTCTAAACCTCCTGCTTCATGCATACAACAAATGGTGTCAACATGATCAGGAGATCGCAATAGATTACTTTCACCTCAATGAGACAATGATCATTGGACATAGAAAAAATAGAATCTTTAAGCTTCCGTCCAAGGAGATATGGCCCCCAACCAACCATAGAAATGATGACATCAGAATGCTTGTCAAGATCAGTATGGGTGCATTATTGCATACTATTCCAGTTCTATGGTCTGCTAGTGTTATCCATTGAGTCTGAATAGAGCGTGTTGCCACCGAAGTACAATAAAATCATAGCACCGAGCACCGATAAAGTCCTTTATCACAATAGTCTCATCAAATGAACTCGTTGCACGATTTTAAGCCCACACTAATATCGAACCATCCTGCAAGAAACATAGAAAGAAAACAAGTCAGGTTAAGAAATGACAATAACGACAAAGAGTGTAGCTCAGCAAAAAAAGAAGCAAGGTAAGATCAAAGGTCAGCAACAAAGCAAATAATCTACCATCAACCACATAAAGGGCATGAACTTGCACGCCCGGAGTATTGAGAGTAATCTCATTATTATTTTTGATATTTCGTGCCCGTAACATGAAGAGAAGCCAATTTAGTCAAACATGAACAGTACAGCCTTTTCAGGCAGCCAAACAAAGTTGAGCAGAAACTTAATAATTACCTTAACACCATTTTCTATTCCTGCAAATACGCATTACCCCTTGCTTATCAGACACTCAACAGGGGCACCTACATCAATTACTTGACACATTGCACGAAACAAAAATTGTGATCCACCAAATCATAAAATATCCAAAAAGATAAATAAGAAGTGAAAGAAAAACTACATTGCCAGTATGGCAGTCCCCAGAAAATACTCTTCTCTTTCCAACAATACAATTTATTGGAGTGTACTTTAGCGAAGAGTTAAAGTATGCTAAAAAATTAGGGTACAAACAATGTGATACCAATTGAAGGATACTTCTTTGAAAAGAAGGAAACCCCTTTCAAAGACTTTGTGACCATACTCTATGACCATTGATTAGTGGCTAAGAAGGAAGGAAACTTAGCATTATATCTGGAATAACTGAAAACACCCTATTCATGATAGGACTGATATACCCTCTCCCCGCTACTGTCTACATTTCAAGTCATTCGCAAGTGAAAATCAAGCTTTCTTTTTTATTAAACAACCCGAATCGTTCCATCTTTACTACAACTAAGCAGCTTACCAGAACCAGCGGGAAGAGTAACTCTAGTACCGTCTTCTGGTGCCCCTCTAATTGAACACCAAAGTCAGCCCCTCGCCATAACTCCATAAGTGTAAGTACTTGCACTTGTCACAATGAACACAGTTAATTAAGGAAACCAGAATTGATATATCTTATGTTGACACTCTCATTCCTTTCAGATACAATATTAGATGAAGTGGAGGCATGAACATTATCCTCACAGAATATTACCTTATAACCGTGTTTCCAATCATCAAACAATAATATATTATGTAATATAGTATGTAATATATACCCCTTTTCATTCCATCAGTCCAGTATCAAAAATTGTAGAAGTAAAAACCTCGCCGTGAGAACAAGACCAAAGATCTTAAAATCATAAACCTATAGTTTATTATGTAATATAGTATGTAATATATACCCCTTTTCATTGCATCAGTCCAGTATCAAAAATTGTAGAAGTAAAAACCTCGCCGTGAGAACAAGACCAAAGATCTTAAAATCATAAACCTATAGTTTGATGATATGACTTATAATGATAAAATGACTTAAATTGTAATTTATGTGAATAAAAGTTTCATTTTTTTTTGCAGGTTTTTGAGGTTTCCTCAGCATCACTTCCTCTTAATAATGTAGCCTTCACTTTTTAATGTAATCAGGGTTATGGTCTTATTTTCTCATGTATAAGTTTTACCCTTTTAATTTCATATGGTCTTGTTACAAGTTTTGCACATTGCTTTAGAATCCAGATTAACGTCTAACTAATTGTTATTCTACTTTGGATGGTTGTAGATGTATGTTATTCTACAGCGGAGCACTACTACAAGTGTTTCTGTAACCATGTTTGTGTATACTTTTACATAACGTAGATATTTCTAATAGCGATATTCAAGGCATGGTGACCTGAGGTTTGGTGCCGTTAGCTTTTTAGTGGTTTGACCGTTAAGTTAAGGGTTGACTGTTAAATAGAAGAGTACATGGGACTTTTCACCAAAAATTTTAGGATATTTTACGTTTTGGTGCCCTAAGGTTTGGCCTAATTATGAATTGGTGTCCCGTACCCGTTTTCCCATTTCACCACCACCACGAGTGGTGGTCGACGGATATCACAGGGGACGTCGCCCCGGAGAATACGAGTATGTCTGCCTGGGTTACGTCGGTCGTCGTGGTCCGTGCCCGTTGCTCTAACGTTTGACCCGTTTGCCCGTCTGTCGACCCACGAGATCTATTTGACCCGTTTTGGGTTTTGGTTGGACGTTTGACTTGGTTTGGTCAGTTTGACCGATTGACTTAATTAAATGGAGGGGTAAAAAGGACATTAAATATTCAGAAATTCGAAAATGGACTGCCACGTAAACTTTTTTAATAGTCAACCCTTCAACTTAACTGTAAAACCACTAAAAAGATAACGACACCAAACCTCAGGTCGACCAAAAAAATAATATCCAAAACATCGGGACACCAATCCATAATTAGGCCAAATCTCAGGGTACCAAAACGTAAAATATTTAAAATAAAAGGAATGGACTAACAAACGGTAAGGTGAGCCGAGTATGCATCGAAGAGCAGGCCCAGGCCCATCAAACACAAAGTAACAAAACACTTGAAAAACCCCTAAAGTCCAAACCAAACCAAGCCTAGCCCTTTTATATACATACAAAACCCTTTCTCCACTTTCTCCTCCTCTTGTCATTTGCATTGCATAGCAGCAGCCGCACTTCATTCTCTCTCTACAACCTTCTCAAACATCAAATCTTTTTCTGGTACCTCCCTCATCCTTCATCTCTCTCTCTCTCTCAACTTTCATTTAGTTTTAAGTTCGCACTTTGTATGTATGTTGTTGTTTATGTTATGTCAAAGTTTCATCCTTTTGTTCAACCTTTCTTGTAAATGGGGTTGTCTGCTTTTGTGTTTTATGTATTTGCAATGATCTATCTAAAGATGGGTGTGTTTTATTTTAGCATGCTGATGAAGCTTTGCTTTATAATGATTATGTCATGTCATATCATATCTGAATGTTATATATATTGTTAGTTTTGCATGTGTAATAATTTTTCTGTTGTTGTGGTAGTGTTGTTAAGAATAATGGGGTGAAAGACTGAAAGAAAGATGCAAGCTTTTGTTGTTTTGGTCATTGGTTTAGTTGGATATACTGTATGTATGTTTATTCTGTATTAACTAATTAGCTTCTTTCTTTTACATTAGATTGAAAAACGATGAAAGATTATGTCTTTAGGTAGTTTTTATTATGTCTTTTGATTGTGTGTGCTGGCTGAGGGTTAAAAGAACACTCTTGGGTGTTGGTGAGATTATAATGATAATGATGATCAGTAAGTATGTTCTGGGTGGGTAATTGTTGATGTGATAGGTTTTATGATGTAGATAGATGTTGTATTAGTATCATTCATTATAGGTGGAGAGTTTGTTGTTGACATTGGACAGTCAAGTTGTTATTCATTTAAGGTAGATATTTTCGTGATTGTCTATTTCGGTTATGATACATGTTTCATTTCGTTTCGACGAGATTGGGTTGAATGAATATTGGTTATACTATTTCATCTGATTACTATTAGCTAGCTAGCTAGACAGAAGTTGTTTTTCTTCTTATATTCATTTGTGAATCTTTGTGATGCTGTTGATGATTAAATGAGTCAAGTTGAAGTTTAGAGGATCTGTTTTAATCGGTGCATATCATGTAGAGGAAATTGGTTGCTTGCTTGTTGCGATCTCGCTTCTGGTTGTTGAAGGAGTGTTTCTATTGTAGATCACCTTGCTCAACTTGTTTGCACCATCTTGGAAGTTCGAATATTCCATGTTCTGTAGCTTTTGTATTGCATTTTATTCTAAACAAGTCATTGGTGTTGCCATTGTAGATAATGGATTCACAAATCAAGCATGCTCTCGTTGTCAAGTGCATGGGCCGCACTGGTTCAAGGGGTCAGGTTACTCAAGTGAGAGTCAAGTTCGTAGAGGACCAGAACCGTTTCATCATGAGGAACGTCAAGGGACCAGTCAGAGAGGGCGACATTCTCACTCTTCTCGAGTCTGAGAGAGAAGCAAGGAGACTTCGCTGAGCAGTGAGCAGTCGTTCTGCAGACTGCATTGCACAATTAAGGATATTTTGTCATGTTCTTCTCTTAATGTAGTAGGGTTTTGTGCGAGGGTTGTGTTATGTACTCAGTTTAAGTAAAATATTGCTCTCAAGACCTGCAATTCAGATTCTTATATATGAGAACTTGTTTGTTTGAACCTTTAAATTTCGAGCATCTGCTGATTTTCTGATCCTTTCTGTTCTTTTTATGTGCTTGCTTTGAGCTCTTCTTTTTCTTTAAGCTCCATGAAAATTTATTCTGCAGTGTCTGCTTCAGCTTGTTGTCTTTATATTGTGATCACATTTTGCATTGATATTCTTACTGTACAAGAGAAGCTATACTTCGATTTTTTGGTACAGTTGGTAATGAAACCAACATTGCTCTTCATAATCTGATGATTATCAAATTCAATTGAGTTGGTCACTTGGTCTCAGGCCTATGAGTCGCGTTTAGGCTCAGGTGGGAGTTGACTTGTGTTGCTCAGTCGAAGGGCTGAGTGGCTTAAGTCCTACAGTGGAGGGCACTGCGCTAGGCTGGATTCACAGAGCAGCGAGAACCTCCCACTCCTGTCAGTGGAAGGATAATAGGCTAGTGCAACCCAGATCCATAAATGGCTCTTCTGGAAGAGATGTCCATTGAACCACCACTTTTTATAATACTAGGGCATGGTTTTAGTGAGTGTGACAATTAGGAGGGATCACTTATATTATTTTGTCTAAAACAGTGAAACTGATGATGTTCTCGAGGGGTGTGGAAAAGCTTCTTTTTTTTTGATAGCGAAGAAACATTCTTTTGTTTTCTGAGAGGTATGAAACTCTTCATGTATATACTTATAGTGTCATCAGGCATTTATCATAATTTCACTCGTTCTCAAAATTTCCCTTGGCATAATTCTTGAGGTGAGACTATGCGCCACCAGCGCCATATTATCTTGTTTCTGTGTCAAGAAAGGATCATATATGGAGTAACATGGAGGAGGAAGACGCTATATTTTCTTCTTTTAGTACAAAACATACAGAGTACATTTGTTTTTGAAATACACTAAGTAACTATGATTTCCATAATAAAAGATTGATTTTCCAGTAATGATACAGTCTGAAATGTTTTTTTTTTTTTTTGAAATGTTTTTTACAGTGAAATTTCTCCCACGGAATTTTGTAGGCTTCCTACAGAAACTAATAAAACAAGAAATTGTAGGCTAGACAGACCACTCGTAAGGTCTTCAACTCCTCTGACCACTTCTTGTACGAGGTGTGCACCCTTAAGAATTTCATGGAGCATTCAAATTCAATCCAGAAACTATCTAGCTGAGAAACTGCACTAGCTTGCCAAGGTGTGATGAATCAGTCCCTCGGAAATGTCGAGGAAAACTTAGTGCATACCAGGAAAAAGTACAGGACAGCCACTATGTCCCACATTGCTAAATTCCAAGCATCATTTCATCTTTAAATATTAGACAAAACCTTCAATCATCGCCGAGCTTAGTTACGCGAGCTTGTGACCCAAGTGGGGGCATCAAGGTGGTGGAACATGTTCTCAGGCCTTCTGAGTCGGGTCTAGGCTCAGCAGTATGCTGGCTTGCCCTATCGAAGGTGGGAGTTGACTTATGTTGCTCAGCCGAAGGGCTGGGGGACTTAAGTCCTACAGTGGAGGGGACTGTGCTAGGCTGTATTCACAGAGCAGCGATAACCTCCTGCTCCTGTCACTGCAAGGATAACAGGCTAGTGCTACCCAGGCTCCATTGAACCACCACTTGTACAAATTCTTATTACAGGTCGCTGCAGCAGTGCTACAATACAAATGCATACTAAGAAGCCTCGCTACCAGTGAAAGGGTTCGATGACGTGAGGCTTTTTCTTGTGTTTAAGCAGGTCTCTACATTAATGGCACCGCACCTTGATCGACTGAGCCTCTCCAACTGATGGACATCAATGAATAATTAGAGCCTTAGAGGACAAGCTCATCAACAAATCAGCAAACTAGTAGAAAAGGAGGGAAAATATTGGGAGATATTAGATATAAGGAAATAAATATTATGTATTAGGAATATTTAGTATAAATATGGGGGCTTCCCTTATGTTATGATCATCAAATATAATACATTTATCTTCCTTATATATAATCTGTCATGGTATCGAAGCCTCTTTTCTGAGGACCAAATATTTCGCTTCCGCCTAGGCCGGTGGCGGTTTTGACATTCACCAGCCGCCACCGATAAAAAAAAAAAAAACCAAACCCTAAACATTTTTTTTTTAAACCCGACACTACAGCCGTCGTCCCTCTTGGCAACTCACGCCATACCAAGCCTTTGTTTGCAAAACTCCAAGTCGCCTTGTCTAAGTGGTCACACACAGTGCAACTTTGATATCTTGGCTCTTACTACCTTATTTTATTGATCGACCCTTGGTATTGTTTAAGTATTGACGAACCACAAGTATTTCTCAGTACTTATTATTATTATTATCTCCGCTGGACCGGTACCAACAGTTCCCAGTTCATCTTGATCTTCGACCGTCGTCCCTTGAAATTATGCCTTATTGTCATTCTTATTGTGGTATTGTGCACACCAAAAGTCGCACTTCGAACCAACGACCTATCGCCGTCCTTGAAATTAGCTTATTGCCATTCTTATTGTGGTATTGTACACACCAAAAGTTGTACTCCGAACTAACGGCCTATCGCCGTCCTTGACATTATGGCTCATTGCCATTCTTATTGTGGTATTGTGCACACCAAAAGACGCACTACGAACAGATGGCCTATTGCCGTTCTTGAACCAACGACTTCATGTCGTCCTTAACCATTGGCTTATTGCCAACTTTGAATAGCGACCTGTGTCGCTTTGATGATTACGGCTTATGGCCGTCCCAACCAACATTGTTACCGTTTCTACAACCGAAGATCAAGTGGAGCTGTTTCGAATTATTGTCCAATCGTACCGTTCGTGTTACTGCCGCTACGATTGCGGGGGAGTATTGGGAGATATTAGATATAGGAAAATAAATATTATGTATTAGGAATATTAGTACTATTAGAATATAGCTAGCTTGGGAAATAAGCTTATGTATTTAGTATAAATATGGGGCTTCCCTTATGTTATGATCAACATCAATACAATATCAGTTTATCCCCTCTATACAATTTGTCAGAAAAGAAAAAACAAAGAGTATGTAATAAAGGAAAGTGTATGTACGATTGATTATCAATTGTGAATCTGTGATGGTACCAATACTTTTCAAAGACGTGAAGATCCCAACTTTACACTTTTATCATTGGAGTGTTCAACTGTTGACTGATATATTGATTGTCAAAAAAAAAAAAGTTCATCAAATTGACTGGCTGCAGCCTGGGTGCCCCATTTGCCTGCTTGGGCATTGTAGATTACTACTTGTAAGATATATGTAGCTTCTCGCTATCTGATTATTCTTGCATTTCTGTATGGATTTGTGCACAACTAACATTGTAATATATGTAGCTTCGCGCTGTCTGATTCTTCTTGCATTTGTATATGGATTTGTGCACAACTTACATTGTAATTTGTAAGTCCACTTATTTCTCCCATTCTCAGAATCTGATGTTCTTCATAATGCTCTTACCTCTTGTCAGCCATGTGTGAGGTCTGACATCTGGTAGATAGATAGGTGAAGGTCTTCTACGCCTCAGTGGATGAAACATTTCATACCATTCAATATTATCCTGTTTTCCATGCTTTCATGTTCACCTATAGGTCCTACTTCCAACTTATGATACATGCATATTGTTTTGGACAATTTAGTGCAAAATGGATATATATGTTAACTTCAGCTAACCGTTTGCGTGTGTATACCCTAATAAGTCTGTTCTGACTTCTGAATTGAGACTTGTCCTGTGGAGTAATTGACTAATTTCGTAGATAGCCTGCGGTTACTCAATCCTGCGCTACTAGTCTACTACTAATACAGTAGTACTAAAATTTCATTAGTGACAAGAAGCTCACTTATCGACATGACATCTCTGCAGCCTTCGATACAAAAAAAGAGCTTCTCAGTTATTGAAATCTGAACACAAATTAACTGTGTCAGTTCTTTACGGTTTCACGTCTTGCCCTTCATATTCTGATGAGTGATGAGTATCAACTCAATTGAAGTATACAGTTGTGCACTCGGTTATATAAAGTTGGAAGTCAATCTTTTATTCCTCTTTTCCTTGGTTTTGCGATGAGGATCTTGTTGTTGATATGAACCATTTACTCAGGTAAGCACTCTTAAGAATTTCATAGAAGCTTTTTATAAATTTAATCCAGAGACTGTCTAGCTGAGAAACTGTAATAGTTTACCGAAGTAGTGAGTTCTGACAAGGAAAAAGCACAGGACAGCCACTATGTCCCACATTGCTAAATTCCAAGCATCATTTCATCTTTAAATATTAGACAAAACCTTCAACTATCGCCGAGCTTAGTAATGTGAGCTTGTCACCCAAATGGGGGCATCAAGGTGGTGGAACATGGTCTCAGCTTACAGAGTCGGGTCTAGGGTCAGCAGTATGCTGGCTTGCCCTCTCCAAGTTGGGAGTTGACTTGTGGTGCCTAGCCGAAGGGTTGGGCGTCTCAAGTCCTACAGTGGAGGGGACTGCGCTAGGCTGGTTTTCACAGAGCAGCGATAACCTCCCGCTCCTGTCAGTGGAAGGATAACAAGCTAGTGCTGCCCGGATCCATTAATGGCTCGGTTGGCTGAGATATCCATTGGACCACCACTTTTTAATTTTCTGAAAATAAATGACAACTTATTACTCTTACGGTGTTAGAAACCATTTACATTTTTGCTGTACAAAAAAGGCTTATGTTCCTACAATAAACTTCAGATCATAAGTGGTAAATTTTCTTCTGGCAATAAACACCCTACCCTATTTCTCTCAATCTTTCCTCGCCATCTATGCTTAAGTTCATACATTGTCGTGACAGAAGTGACGAGGAAACACCATGCGGCATAATAAGCAAGAAAAAGCGCGCGGTACCCAGAACAAAAAACCGAAACAAGAAGTGGAATTCTGTGTCAGGAAAATAGCATCATATAACACGCAGGAGCAGGACAATGCTTTAATTTTCTTTCTTTGATACGAAGCGTATACTAGACATTTGTTCTGATTTCCCTATAATGATACAATCTTTACACAATTCTTATAGTAAAAAATCTCCCTCAGAATTCTGTTTGCCAAAACATTTACAGGGTAGCGACTGTACAGAAAGTTGTAAACCACAACACTGCGGAATGAACAGACCTCTCGTCTGGTTACCACTATTGCTACAGCCAGGCAAATTAACGGACCAAAAGGCATCTAGGGGTACTTCTCTTGCAGATCTCAGAGCTTGAATATGTTTTAGCAGTATGTTTCTCGCAGCTCATTTAAGCTTCTTACATAGTCACTTTCGAAGAATTGCAACACAAATGATTTACCAAAATCTATAGTGGATGCAACAGTGGCATGGCTCAATGACTTCAGTCTTCTCTGTCAATCCACACATTCAATCTTTTCATCGAAAGATCAATGAGCACCAATTACCTTGGAGGCCTCTCCAGTGCAAACCAACCTAATTTACCCTTCCTGAAATCTGATAGAATACGGAATGAAGCTTGGTGAACATCCCCACTAAATAACCTGAGTGCCAGCTCCTCAACAAATCTGTAACACAGACGGAAAGGCAAAAAAAGGAGTGAGAATAAGACCTTCAGTTGGTTGCGGCTCAAACATTTATAACATCATCTAGACAAGACTATTCCATTAACAGGATTTCGTAATCAGCCAATAGCCAAATCATTTGCCAACATAGTGGGAAAAGAATATCATACAGATCCCTGAAACTTACATTTGACCCGAGACGCCATCTGTGTCTATCATGTAACGATTGTAAAGAGCCTTTGTACCTGTCACAAACCATGTTGGGAGTCAAGACGCCACTTTCAGCAAAAATGTTTTTACAACTAGATTAGACATTGCAGGAAACTAACAACATCAAATGGAGATCCACTTCATCGTTTGGTTATAAAAAAAAAATACAGCAAAAACAACAACATAAACAAACTAATATCAACAAGCCTTCATCGTTTGGTAAATAATCAAATTTAAACAGTCTAACCTACGGATGGTATCCTTGCTAGCATTTGAACAAGTACTGCTGCAACGTCAGCTACATCGTATGATCTTTCCCCAATATCATCGCACATCGCAAGCTTTATAGCAGCTGATTGATCACTGATCCGCATCGGTATAATACCAGGGGAATCTAACAACTGCAGGTCTTTTCCAAACCGCACCCACCTAGTAAAAGGAAAAAGAATGGACATGAGTGATTAGTGAACCAACACCACACTTGCACTGATCCACCTAGTATCGATTACCTTTGATACGGACCCACCTAGTATCAATTACAACTTACAGTAGGTGGCTTCTAAACTAGTTTGCTTATAGTTTTCGATTATATCTTGGCAATAAAATTCTATTCCAAATAAAAAAAGAAGCTCACAAGTGTCATTAACAATTCTTTTAACTATATCAAAAAAAAACAATTCTTTTAACAGCGGCATCAGTTCTACTCAAAGGAAAAGGACAGCACAATAACTCGGAAAGACGTATGCCAGAGGCCACTGATTTGCAATTGGTTATCTAACAAGTTCGCACTAAGTGTTGGTTGTAGACAACTGAGACGTGGAAGAAAAAATGCATGCAACTTTGTCTCTTTAACAATGTAAACCTGATTAGAAAGCCACCATCCAGCAAAGGCCACGATGAAATCATGAATCTAATAATACGAATGAATATACTTACCTTAGTTCTCGTGTAACACCTGGCCGGGGAGCAGCTGGACACATTCGACGTTTCAACAAACGATTAACCAGAGATGATTTACCAACATTTGGATAGCCAACAATACCAGCTCGAACCTGATGGAAAATAATTGTCATTCATGCAATATACTCCAAAATTATATCGAGAAAACATCAGTTGCTGGGCAATAATAATGCTTTCTACCTTTGTTACTTCTAGTCATACACAAGTAACACAAGGGAGATACCATGTTTATTAATGTACTAGGTCCTCAGTTGCTTGAACAGGATGCAGAATTTTTAAGATTATATCTGGTCCAAGTCACTGTTGGGTAAGTGTTTCACAAGCACATTGTTATTAGTGTCCTGACTCCTGCTCCAGCTATAATAACTGTTACAAAGTTCTTTTGCGTTCAGTAAGAGCAAGTATTAACATCCACGGCCATAATCATCCAACAATTGGAGGGATGACACATCACCGCACCATGGTCCTCTGACACACAGAAATGTAGGATAAAGCCAGGAACAGTCTGCTCTGAATGAATCTAGGGCAAAGAAAATGGTCCACAGCTATAGCTCTACAAAGCTTGATCAAACAGTACACTCTCACATGATCACAGGCAGCACTCCACCAAGTGATTTGCTCGCAACATCATTTTTTGAAGAAGGTAATATATGCTCCCTCACAGTACTACCAAATTCTTACTTTCCACAACAGACCTGTTCTTTTTTTTTTGTGTGTGTGTGTGCGTGTGTGTGTGTGTGGGTTGGGGGGGGGGGGGGGGGGGGGT